>JAWQFJ010009324.1:12500-15000 GCA_034096865.1 Theodoxus fluviatilis | reverse complement strand
TCACGGACGCTACCGTACTCAGGCATCCAGCTTTGAAAGCCATTCTGGCATCATATTCGGATTTTCGTACTTTTGAAAACGTTTCGGAAAGTGTCGTTTACGGATGAATTTTTTAAATATTACATATGAAACATGTAGGGGGAAATGTTATAACATTATTTTGTCAATTAGGTGGCTGCTGAGTATGATCATGCCGAAGTCATTTCGCTGATCTCTGTTTTCATTGCAGTCGATGGAGGTTTTTGTTTAAACGTAGTTCGTGTTATGTTGCTAGATGTATTCAGGCGTTTGATTAACCACCTGTGAAAGTTTCCACAGATGTTCACCACAACGGCATTGTCAGAAAAACCATTGACGTGAAATGAGTGGTACAAGTGAATAAACGTGTGAGTGAGCCAGAATGAGAGTGAGTGAGTGTGAGGGAGGGGTGGGGGGGGTGGGTGGGAGTAAGGGAGAGAGGGAATGAAGGTGTGAATGTGAATGAATAAGTGAGTGAAAACAAAGCGTGGACAGCAACCGACAAAGTATTCTCTCTTGAGCCACAATGGCCCTGAAAAGGGCCGTTTATAGGTAGGCGTATACTGAGCCTCCCGCCCCGGGATGTAGAGCGACGAGTCACAAGGACGTGGCAGCTATGACTCTGTGGCAGTGGCAAGGCTCCGTCCCTGCTGGCAGGTACACGCAGTGATGTCCTCTTTTGGCGTCGTGGCAAGCTTTCGGAAAACTTCCTTCTTCAGGCCAAGTGTGAGAGAGACTGGCGGGTGACGGCCTAAATAGGGAATGGTGGGCATGCGTTCACCCCAAGATTCAGAAACCTCATGTGGCGCACGTGCAGGTTGTGAAAAGTTCACTTGTAGTGCGCCATGAACCCGAGATTTCTATTGAGTCCGGCGTGGTGCGTGTTGAACAGTCTGATGAGTTTCTGTTCAGTCACTCTGCGTAGTCGAGTGTCGTGCAGGCCGCCCGTGAGCACGCTAACCACCATATCCCCTGCTGAGTGGCCCGGCAAATTAAAGTGTTCACTCACTGGTAGAGGTGACTGGCTCCTGATAGTAGCCCTGTGCCCGTTCATACGCTGGCGCAATGTCTGCCCTGTCTCTCCAATATACCACGCATCAGGGCACTTTCTGTGGCACCGAATCAGGTAGACCACATCACTGGAGTAGCAGGAGTAGCTGTCTCTGATGTGATGTCGAACCTGGTTCCTGATGATGGTGGTTTCCGTGTAGATGGTTGCACAGGTGGCGCATCTAGCTTTCCCCCACAGGGCTGTACGGAGCATTGTCACATGATACATTGACATATGGACATCCTACTAGGAAATCTGAAGCCATTTTACTGTCATCTTTCCAAGGACACAGAGCTTGTTAATATCCACGGCAGCACAATTACAGATTTATTTATTTCTTTTATGGAAAATGAGGAGAAACAAAGTGCAGAATAATTATACAGTCTTTTCTTGTAACCTGTGTGTACTAGCAATGTGTCATCGTGGTATGTGTGATTTTAAAGTAAGTTTTTATGTTTTATTTCATTTTTAAAAATTCAAGTCATCTTCATATTCCTCCCCTTCCCTTCCCAGAAATATATTTACCAAGGGAATGGTTCGTTTGTAGTACCTCAATTTTGATAATTATATCAATGGCACTAATGTTTAGATCAAAGCATAAACTTGAATACACGGGCAAGTGCGCACGAGCACACATACGAAAACACACACATACAAAAACACCCACATACAAAAACACACACATACAAAACACACATACAAAAACACCCACATACAAAAAAACACACACACAAGCACACACACAAGAACACACACACTCACATACACACACAAACAAAGCACACACACACACAAGCACACAGACACTCGCACACACACACACACACACACAAACACACACACACGCAAAGCACATACTCATACACACACACACACATACACACACACACACACACACACAAAGCACACACAAACACAAAGCACATACACACACAAACAAAGCACACAGATAGCCACACTCAGACACACATCTGCACACACACACACACACACACACACACACACACACACACACACAGATAGCCACACTCAGACACATTTGAGAATCCACACACACACATATTCTGTGTGTGTGTGTGTGTGCGCGCGCGCGCGCGTGTGTGTGTTTGCGTGTGTGTGTGTGTGTGTGTTCTGAGTGAAGAGCATATCAGTTTGTACTACTATAAATGCAATAATTACACTAACAAGTCAGAATGGAAAATTTGAACAATTTGATGAATTTATTAATTTTGTCATAATATTGACACTTGGAAATCTTCGGGAAAATTCTTGGAGTTTTAGTTGTATCAATGCATCAAATTCAATAACAACAAAAAGAAAATTCCCCCCTCTGTAGAAATTGCATAGTAAACGTGCAGATTTTATATCATTGTACATGCATGTATGCTTTATGTGGAGGAAGGATTGTGACGTGGGTGAAAAAACACTTAA
>JAWQFJ010009324.1:0-7500 GCA_034096865.1 Theodoxus fluviatilis | reverse complement strand
AATGCGTAATCTGTTTCAGTCAACAAGCAGACGACAGCCGAAGACGCTTGCACATGCGCACTCAGACGGGATTCCCGGGATTCACCCTAGTTAGTTACTACGTCACAACGTTTAGTTGGCAACTTCGAAGTCGGATCCAAGTCGACTTTCATGCATCTAAGGGAGCGGACATCGACAGTTGCATGCATCTAAGGGACCGGACATCGATATTTGCCAACTTGGAAGTCATCAACTGAGCCGTCGTTACCAACTACTCTGGTCGGTTTTTATGCATCGGAACACTGGTGACCACATGTTCTGAAATGCATCCAAAGTTCCATCTCTGAAAGCTCTTCTTTCTTCCATTCTATTTGTAGACAGGAGGATTTGCCTGGTGCATTCTTAAATGATTTCAGGAGGATGACATTTGGCTCGATGAAAATACTTTTCGGCCAGTATATTTAAATACGGTTTACAACGGAAGAGGCTAGAATATCTCCAAAGAATACACAATAATTACACGTGTGGTATGTTGCTTTTCTGTTTTCTAGATATCAATGTCATTTGGAGCAAAGGACTTGAATAAGTGGACACTCTCAGAATAAAGGTACTTGTGATTCGACACAAAAGCAACAACATCCTCAGAGCAATAAAGATTATGTCATATGCATAGAAGGTGTTCATTTGTTGGTGCAATCTGGTCATAGAATTTGATGTGAAAGTTCTTTAGGCAGAGTATTCATTCTATCCCAGTCTCCTTTTTTGCCCTCTAGTAATTTTCCCCGTTAGGGGGAAACGTTAATCTTTTTCCATGTTGTCAAGTAGAAGTGATTAAACGAATCAGTGCATTTTGACATTCTGGTTTTTAAAATACATATTCTTTCACACTGACTTCGATTTTAGTTTTTAAAGTTATATTTTAGTATTCATTTTTGTGAAATGGACGATTTTATGGTTTGGTAAGAAAATATATCTTTTCCACACAATTTTAAATAGGTCTTCTGACTGAGGAAACTGACTAAATCATTGTTTGTAACAATATGTTTCACCTTTAAGATACCCTTGTTAGCCATTATGAAAAATACTTGATTGGTACTCTACATTGACAGCTATTTAATTTGTAAAACGAGATTGTTCCAATGTCTCATCAGCTGGATTTCCTGTCCAAACAGTTTTATTATTATTCTTATTACATACTTGTAAAAGTCTTAGAGGGAGGTACAAATTAAAGTGTTATTCTCTAAACAATGAATAAAAAATAATTCATTCTCAGTCTTTTTCAAATAATTAGTCGGAGTTCTTAACAGCAAATGTAAATATTTGCAGATGACTTCTACCTCATGGCAATAACAAGAGACACATCCACCGTCATGGACACAGCAGGAACATCTCCAGGTCCAGAGGCAGACGAGGACTTGAGGTCAGACCTCCAGTGCTGTGTAGCCAGCCCTGCCTGTCACGTGGGCTTTCCCCTGACTCCCTCAGCTCCGGCCTGGACTCTCGTCTGGAGTGGACAATAAGGGCTGTGGGGAAAAGGTGGGCACACATTCCCCGACTCTGTTGCAGTGATAAGTGCCACTGTCACAAATGGAAAGAGTTACGTGCCTCCTCCTCCTCCTCCTCCTCCTCCTCCTCCTCCTCCTCCTCCTCCTCCTCCTCCTCCTCCTCCTCCTCCTCCTCCTCCTCCTCCTCCTCCTCCTCCTCCTCCTCCTCCTCCTCCTTCTACTACTACTACTACTACTACTACTACTACTACTACTACTATTACCACTACTATTACCACTACTACTACTACTACTGCTGCTGCTGCTGCTGCTGCTGCCGCCGCCGCAACCAACACCATCACCGCCACCACCACTACGACTACAACTACTGCTACTACTATTACTGCTGCTGCCATTATCACCATCACTACTACTACTACTACTACTACTACTACTACTACTACTACTACTACTACTAGTACTACTAGTAATACTACTACTGTTGCTGCTGCTATTGCTGCTGTTGCTGCTGCCGCTGCTACTGCTACAGCTGCTGTTGTTACTACTACTACTGCTGCTACCACTACTAATATTACTACTACTACTACTACTACTATTACAACAACAACTATTACTACTATTACTACTAGAACTATCACCATCACCACCATTGCCAATACTACTATTACTACTACTCCTACTACTACTACTACTACTACTACTACTACTCCAACTACCACTACTAGTACTACTACTACTACTACCACCACCACCACCACCACCTACTACTACTACAACTACCAACACTACGACTACTACTACTACTACAAGTACTACTGCCACTACTAGTACTACTAACACCAGTACAACTACCGCCACCTCCACCACCACCACCACCACTACCTCATCTCCACCTCCACCACCACCTCCACTAAAATCTTCACCACCACCTCCACAACCACCTCCAACACCACCTCCGCCACTGCCTCCACCACAACCACCACCACCACCTTCACCACCACCTCCAACACCGCCTCCACCACCACCACCACCTCCACCTCCACCACCACCTCCACCTCCACCATCTCCTCCACCTCCAACACCACCTCCACCTCCACCTTTAACACCACCTCCACCTCCACCTCCACCACCACCTCCACCTCCACCACCACCTCCACCTCCACCTCCACCACCACCCCCACCTCCACCACCACCTCCACCACCACCACACCTCCACCACCATTCCCACCTCCACCTCCACCATTCCCACCTCCACCTCCACTCCCACCACCACCCCTATATCTACCAACACCTCCTCCTCCACCAACACCACCTCCACTTTCACCTCCACCACCACCACAACCTCCACAACCCCCTCCCCTCCACCAACACCTCCACCTCCACCATCACCTCCACCACCACAACCTCCACCACCACCTCCACCTCCACCACCACATCCACCTCAACCACCACATCCACCTCCACCATGACCTCAACGTCGCCTCCACCACCACCTCCACCTCCACCTTCACAACCATCACCACCACCACCACCACCTCCACTTTCACCTTCACCACCACCACCTCCACCACTTCCACCTCCACCACCACCAGCACCTCCAATTCCACCTTCACCACCACCTCCACCTCCATCACCACCTCCACCTCCACCTCCACCACAACCTCCACCACAACCTCCACCACTATCTCCACCGCCACCTCCACCACCACCTCCAACCCCACCTCCACCCCCACCACCACCTTTACCTCGACCCTCCACCTCCACCACCACCACCCCCACAACCACCACTACCACCACCACCACCTCCACCACCACCACCACCACCACCACATCTACACCACCTCTATTAACAACTCCACCACCACCTCTACCACCCTCTCTACCATCACCTCTACCGTCACTACTACCACCACTACCACTAGCACCTGTAGTACTACACTTACTTAAATGCTGTGACAAATGATATCCTTTTTATGTCAGTGAGAAAAAAGTCTGATCCCATAGCTGGTATGCCTTAGACTTGCAAACTCTCACACAGTTGAAAACAAATCAATGCCACCTTCTCATACTTCAAGTACAACTGCAGCGTTTTACAGCAGTCGGAGACTATGGTATTAACACTATCTGCATACAGTAAATCGGTGTATCACAATGTAGTACGTGCAACAACATTTGAGTTTACATCGCTGTAGTATGAGATCTGTTGATGTGATCTTCAATCAAAGAAGAAAATAAAAAGAAAAAAAACGTAATAATATGCTGTATACAGTATCTTTAAATGAGTGTGTCTTCCTATGTATGCACATATTGTGTGAATGTGCACATTTAGCAAGTTTTACCCTAGAGAAAACCTCTCTCAAACCAATACAAAACACTTCATATGGAATCTACTTTCAGATGGTGTAACGACACTGAGTCTCTTTGATGCCACCTCCAGGAATCTGCGGTATTTATCTGCAAGTGGCGGACAGCTACCACAGAAGGTGATGGAGGGGGATAAAAAGGGGGAAATTACTGAGAAAGAAAAAAGAGAAACAGGCAGATGAAACGCACTGATGAGAAGTCTTTACACCTCAGTGCAGTGCATGGCGTAGGGGGAGATAACTGACGAGGGAAAGAGTTGTGCTGCTGTCGTGTGACTCAGAGAGAACCTTCTGGCGAAGTTTTCAGTGCTTTGGTTTGAAGAGGCATGGACCATTGTAGATGTATGTATTTCTGTCGTGATACATACTCTTCTGTTCATTCTAGCTCCAACAAGTACTGTGGGTTTTTTCAAGCACATATTTCAATATATGTGAAGACCTTTTGTTGCAGATAATGGAAACTAGATACATAAATACCCGAGTGATATGTTTTCAGGGATCATGAAATTTTAAATTAAAACGTCATATGAAAGTACAAACTCAATAATAAATAATTTTGACACTTGCATTGGAAAACAGGTTCCTGTGTAGATAATGATTTCAGTGCAGTGTTTGTACCGCCTAGTCTGTCACAGCAATGTGTCATCTGAAAACAGTTGATGTTTGGTGTTCTGTAAAAGTTTTATTTGTCATTGAAGTGCATCTCGTGTTTGCTGGTGCATCATTTTATTTTTTTCCCCCACATAGTGCTAGTATTACCTTCACCCCAAGACCCTTCACATCTGACACGCTGTGATTTGCATTCATTGTGCATAGTTACTGCTAGTATGGTACTGACATTAACAGGATAAACTAGGGACACTGGCTTCCGGATTGAGCCAGAAAACATCTTGTATTCTTCCAAACAAACACAACCATCCACCCGATGTAGAAGACATCTGTGCAGCACCATGACTACCACCACCACAACCACCACCACTGCCACTACCACCACCACAACCACCACCACTGCCACTACCACCACCACCACCACCACTGCCACCACTACCAGCACCACTACCACCACCACTGCCACTACTACCACCACCACTACTACCACCATTGTAACCACCACATCCACCACCACCACCACCAGCACATCCACCACCACATCCACCACCAACACCACCACCACAACCACCAATTCTACCTGCACCTTCACCACTGCCACAACCATGACTACCACCATTATCACAATCACTACCACCATCACTACCACCACCAGTACCACCACCACTGCCACCAACGCCACCACCATCGCCATCACCACCACCAACACCATCAACATCACCATCACTACCACCACCACTACCATTTCAACTACCACCGTCATCATAACTACCGCCACAATCACCACCACTATCACTACCTCCATCACTTCAACTACCATTACCACCATCACCATAACTACCACCACTGTCACCACCATCACCATCTTAATCACCACCACTATCACCACAACCATTATCACAACCACCACCTCCACCACAATCACCACAACTACGACCACAATCACCACTACTATCACCACCACTACCACTATCGCCACCACCACCGTCACTATCACCACCATCACTTCAACCACCACTGCCACCATCACCATAAGTACTACCAACACCAACACCATTATCACCACCACAACCACCTCAACCACCATCACCACAACTACTACCACAATCACCACCACTATTACCACCAATACTATCACCACCACCACCACCACCACTATCACCAACACTGCAACCACCACTGCCACTATCACCATAACTACCATACCACTACAATCATCAGCACTGCCACCACCACCAGCACCACTGCTATTATCACTACCACCACCACCACCACTACCACCACTACTAGCACTATAACTATCATCACAACCACCAACACCACCACCACCGGCATGTCCATCATCAAGATCATTTAACGAGTTGGCTTTCTTCGTGACACGCTCAGAAGGCATTCGCAGTTCTTTACATTTTAACATTGACTCGGATTCACAGATAAACCCCACTTGCACACCGATGAACTTCAGAGGACAAACAAATGACACACATGTATATAGTCTCCAACAATAACAGCTGTATATCACGTTGCTTCCAATTCAGCACGGCACACCCTCCAGACAATGTCCCACTCCTCACTGACAGAATACTTGGCAGTAAGTTCTGTCCACCAGGCACCACAAACTTCCTCCGGACCCCAAAATCATCGACAGTTTCTAGAGAGTCACTTGCGCAACATCCAAAGCTCTCATCGCCTTGAAGAGGATCCAACATCGCCTTGAAGAAGATCCAACATCGCCTTGAAGAAGATCCAACATCGCCTTGAAGAAGATCCAACATCGCCTTGAAGAAGATCCAACATCGCCTTGAAGAAGATCCAACATCGCCTTGAAGAAGATCCAACATCGCCTTGAAGAAGATCCAACATCGCCTTGAAGAAGATCCAACATCGCCTTGACGAAGATCCAACATCGCCTTGAAGAAGATCCAACATCGCCATAGCCGGACCCCGACTTCTCGGCCAACGCACAAATAAACTACAAATATCAGTATTACACATATCTGATGTTGTTCACAATCTCTCTTCACATTGTCATTTGCAATGACGTCTTTGCATGCATGTGAATGTGCACATGATTGTGTGTGTGTGTGCATATGCATGTGTATTCACACATGTGTGTTTGCACATTTTGATGAGACTTTGCAGTGCAAGCTGCTCACATAGAAGTGTTGTAATGCAACCTTCTCGTTTCTCTTTCCTCAGGTGGGAGATTCACACCTTGGAACTGGAGACGGAGAAAGGGGCAGACAAACAGAGGAAGCTCTTCTACGGTGCCAAAACTCCTCCGTGCTCATCCTCCATCACGCAGAATAAAAGGGTGTCATGTTGTGTATGTTTCTTTTGTAAGTCTTGCTTGTAACAAAATCCCATTGTAAAATATTTCCACTGAGATTGTTGTCGTCATGAGATGATGGCAATTTTGAAGCACTGCCGAGGAGGTTCTGTACCCTTGCCCTGCTTGAGTCCGTGTCTGTGTTGCATGATGGGATGCTTGGTGTGTGTGTGTGTGTTGTATGATGGGGTGCTTGGTGTGTGTCTGTGTTGCATGATGGGATGCTTGGTGTGTGTGTGTGTTGTATGATGGGATGCTTGATGTGTGTCTGTGTTGCATGATGGGATGCTTGGTGTGTGTGTTTGTGTTGCATGATGGGATGCTTGGTGTGTGTTGCATGATAGGATGCTTGGTGTGTGTGTCTGTGTTGCATGATGGGATGCTTGGTGTGTGTCTGTGTTGCATGATGGGGTGCTTGGTGTGGGTGTGTGTTTGTGTTGCATGATGGGATGCTTGGTGTGCGTTGCATGATGGGATGCTTGGTGTGTGTGTCTGTGTTGCATGATGGGATGCTTGGTGGTGTGTCTGTGGTTGCATGATGGGATGCTTGGTGTGGGGTGTGGTCTGTGTTGCATGATTGGATGCTTGGTGTGTGTCTGTGTTGCATGATGGGATGTTTGGTGTGTGTGTCTGTGTTGCATGATGGGATGCTTGGTGTGGGTGTGTCTGCGTTGCATGATGGGATGCTTGGTGTGTGTGGTCGTGGCATGATGGG
>JAWQFJ010009323.1:5000-13129 GCA_034096865.1 Theodoxus fluviatilis | reverse complement strand
TACTACCTGAGCCACGCCATGGTGGCCTTCCGACAAACCACACCAAACCTGAGAAGCAGGATAGTCCGCAGCCGGCCTCCCTGACTCCGACGGTAGATGACCGTACAACCCTGCAAGAACTGCAGGTGGTTCTACCGCGTGCCATCATCTGCACCGATACCACCATAAGTCAGGGACCACGTGACACACCAAGTAAGGGGCCAGTACCTTGCTCCTCAGCCACGTGGTCTACCTCATCCGTTGCCGCAAGAGGGTGCAGGCGACGCTGGTATGTCGGAGAAACCAGCCAACAGCTCCGACAGCGCATGAACAGCCATCGCGCTACCATCAGAAACGGTTCACCCCCTGCCTGTGGCCGAGCAACTTCAAACTCCCTGAGCCACACCACCTCTGAATGCTCGTCAGTGTGCTAAGAGGTGGACTGACTGACCAACAGCGACGCAGAGTGGCTGAGCTCAAAATCATGTCCAAATTACACACCCACGATGCTGGCCTCAATAGGGACAATGGGACTCCTGAGTCAACATCGATGAAAGCTGTCCCCGCACGCCCTTTTAGTGCTTACCCTGTTGAGGCCGCTCCGCGCCCGTGATGATTGGTGCACAAAGCACTCCTTTGGCTTCTTCACTGAACTCTCCTCACTACCTCGCCGCCCTGCACCCGTGTTTCACCGCCCTTGTCACAGTCTATATTTCTTTTCCACAGCCAGCTTGTTATTTGGCCTGATGAAGAAGCCTCGCTTCGAAAGCTTGCCGTAAAGAAATACAGAGCATCGCTGCACGCCCCTGCCAACCCATGCCTTCCATCCTGTAGTGGTGATTGCCGCATCGGAGGCAAGTATCAACCCCCAAACGTCCCTCCTCTGGTCCAGACTTGCTCTTGAAAGAAACAGTCGGTTGCTTGTCTTCTAATCTTCTTTTCAGTAACTGTACAACCGACCCCGGCACTTAGATAAACACACTGTCTGTCTTGTCTGTCTGTCTGTCTGTCTGTATGTCTGTCTGTCTGTCGTCTGCGTCTGCTCTCTCTCCTCCCTTCTCTCTCTCTCTCTCTCTCTCCTTTCTCTCTTCTCTTCTGTATCTCTACTCTCTATCTCTCTCTCTCTCTCTCTCTCTCTCTCTCTCTCTCTCTCTCTCTCTCTCTCTCTCAAACTTTTATGTCTGTATTGACAAACCGTCTCCGTGCCTGGGCAGAAGAATGTGACAAGTTTTGCCTAGAGCAAGCAGGGTTTCGGAAGAACCATTCCAATATTGATCATGTTTTACCCTTCATTCTCTTGCAGTCAGGCATGTGTACGGTAGTGGTAGAGGAAAACTCCACGCCGCCTTTTGTTGACTACCGTAGGGCCTTCGACTCTGTTGATAGAGCTCGTCTTTTGACAATGCTGGTGGAGTCGGGGCTTTCAACAAAGTTCTTGAGAATGCTTCAGTCGGTTTACTCACAAGTGCAGGCTTGTGTGCGGTGCCATGGTGACATGTCAGATTTCTTTGACTGCTTGGTCGGTGTAAGAGAGGAGGCAGTCGAGTCCCCGATAATATTTTGTCTATTTATTGAATACGTTGCAAGGTACATTCGAACAAACGGGCGCGATGGTGTACAGCTACTGCCCGGGATGACAGAGGTGTTTTCGCTTACCTTTTCAGACGATATTGTGCTACTTTCTACTACTCCAGTTGTTTTAATGTGTCAGATAAATAACCTATACCACACTTCCGAAAGATTGGGCCTTCACGTAAATACTGAATAAACAAAGGTCATGGTTTTCCGGAGGGCGGATTTCTGGGCCGAGGGGAAAAGTGGTCTTTAGGCAAAACAGATCTAGAAGTGGTAAATGAGTATAGATACTTGAGATTCATACTCACGACTAAATTGTCATTATCTTCTGCTCTCGATAGCTTGGATGTAAAAGCCAAGAAAAAAACTGTACCGTTGATTAAGCAACTTGGCATCTTCGCACTATGAACACAGCAGTCTATTTCCGTTTGTACGATGCTCAAATACAGCCTTCCTTACTCTATGGTTCAGAGTTGTGGGGATTGGAGACAATGGAAAGTATTGAGAGGGCACACGTGTTTGCATGCAAGCGCTTTCTCAATGTTTCTATAAAAATTCCAAATGTCATGCACAGTGGTGAACTGGGAAGGTACCCAATGCTTATCAGCACTATTATTTGGGCGATTAGGTACTGGTTTCGGCTGAGCAGGATGTCGGAAAGCAAACTGCCAAAGCAGGCCTACTTAATGCTGTCAAAAGAAAGTTTGTGTGGGAAGTTGAATTGGGTAAAATTAGTTGAGCAATGTCTGTCAAGAATTGGATTTGCCTATGCTTGGACAAACTGTGGGCATGGTAATGAAAAGAGCTTTATTCGATCGCTAAGACAAAGACTTTGTGACTGCTCCCTGCAGAAATGGCGCATGAAAATTAATGAAAGCAGCCGGTTTGCCTGTTACAGATCGTTTAAGAGCTCTATACGGTGCGAGAGTTATCTGAATGACATCACATTCAAAAATATTTAGGGATGCATTTATACGATTCCGTGTTGGAAATTTTGCACTTGGGGTAAACCTGCGAATTTCTAAACACGATGCAGACAGAGTGTGTCCATTTTGCGGAGAGTACGAGGATGAGCGGCATTTTTTAATTGATTGTCATAGATATGGAGACCTACGAGAAAAATATCTTGCAAAACACATGAAAACTTCAAGGTATACGAATGTGACGCATCTGATCAATGGGTGTGATGTACGCAAGACACGAGATGTATCGATGTATATATTTTATGCTTTTAAACTTCGTTGTGAGATGCTTACGAACTCAGAGGAAAATTGTGTATAAAGTGAAGTAATGCTGGCTGGAATGTACATGTATATTAGTCAATCACCTACAACCAGTCATTTATGTTAACAATGTTTCTGCAGAAGCGCAACTTTTTACTGTATGACACCTATTTTTTACTGTTATGATTTTACACTTGTACATAACATGTCATTATTCTTGCATGTGTACATACAAGTTATACTGTCTTGACGGGTCGTCGGCCGAAATGAACAAATCTCTCTCTCTCTCTCTCTCTCTCTCTCTCTCTCTCTCTCTCTCTCTCTCTCTCTCTCTCTCTCTCTCTCTCTCTCTCTGTCTGTGTATCTGTGTGTGTGTGTGTGTCTGTCTGTCTGTCTGTGTGTCTGTCTATGTCTCTCTCTCTCTCTCTCTCTCTCATCATCATCATCATCATCACTGTCGTCGTTATATCTTTGGCGTCGACGACTCAATTTTCATCGTTACTGCAATCATTGTCATTTTCTTCGTTGTTGTCATGGTGTTTTTCGTCGTATTTTTCTTCGTCTTCCTTCACATGCCATACCTCTCGTAACTGACTTTTCACCAGAATGTCTTCACAGCTTAAGTCTTCGAGAAACACTAGGATCAAACGATCGACGTCTCTTGGTCAGAACTGTGCCTACGGTTGACCCAAAGCAAGATTGATGTTCCTCAAGTGTCTGCAAAGCTACTGGGAAATCGGTGGATGTTTCTCTGCGCCTTGGGGTTAATCGGAAAGGAGGAGCGGTCACTCCATCGAGAACGGGATCAGAAGAGATTAACAACTCCGACGAACTTTACCAGAGCAATGACGAACAATCGATCCAAAGACAGGCCCGAAATGAGACCGTTGTCCACTTGTCAAACCAAGGTCGTTCTCATGACTGGCACCGAGACTGAACGTCCAAAGGGCTCGGCGAGAGCGAACGACAGTGTACAGACGATAAGAACATTTCTTTCAGGCTCAAGGGCTAGCCGACCTCTGCATGTGGAAGACTGGATTTGACGGACAAGAGGAAATTGTGTCCCTAGAACTAGGTGAGATTTTGCAAGAGGAAAGTGTGCTCATGCAGAAAGTAGAGATATGGGATGCGATCCGAGACAAATCGCGAGAGTTCTGTGTTTCGCACATTGTTCAAAGCGACGATTAAAAACAAAACCGGTGAAATTTATACTATCACTCTCAAAGGATTGTGATACATACTGAACGCAAAGCTAATTAAAAAAAATTAACGTCACATTAATGATACGAAGATAGCTTGACCCGACATGCCTCAAGTCTGTTGCTGTTGTAAAAACCGGCAGGAACGTGTCAGCCCTGTGAAAATTAAGTGCACCACGAACAACCTCAAATAATAGAGATCCTAATCAGAGTTGCAGTATATGCACACTTTTCCTTTTATAAGCTATCGTGCACTGTCACAATCAGAGTTGCAGTATATGCACACTTTTCCTTTTATAAGCTATCGTGCACTGTCACAAGCACAAGCGAGAAAGTATGCTGACCATATTTTTTAATGGCTCTTGATACTTTTCTGAGATGACTCTTTAGCAAATGCAATTCATAATGCAAAGAATATGAAACGATTTGTTGACCCCACGTCTTCACAGGGAGTGAAATTTTGCACAAAGCTTCAAAACGTGAAGCTTGATAGTTTCGTGGTTTTCTTGATCACATGCAGCGTACATCGTTTACATCACAAACACAGAGAAGTTTCGTTTTGAAATGGTTCATGCATGCAGTATTAGCTTTTTTGAAGACACAATTTGAAGGCCTCAAACAAAATATGAGAATCCGATGAAAGAAAAATTGTATCTTCCTCTAAACTCAAAACACATTTCAGACGGGTACTCAGGCAGGATAATAGTAACGAAACTGACGAATAAAGTTACTTTTGCATTGTGCAACATTTATACACGAATATTTTATCTATATCTGTTGATGGTTCAACATGGATTCTGTTACCAAATAAAGTTACTTTTGCATTGTGCAACATTTATACACGAATATTTTATCTATATCTGTTGGGGTTCAACATGGATTCTGCTGCCAAATAAAGTTACCCGTTGATTGAAAGTGTTGCGCTCATCTCTTTGCAATGTCTTGTTGTGTGTGGGTTCTTCTAGCTTGCGCCTGGAAGTCGAAGTTCACAAACTCCGGTGGTCGTTTTCGAAAAACTTTATTCAAGCACTGGGCCCGTATTCACAACGGCGATTTATCGGCGATTTATTTTAACTCCGATTTATCTCTAAACTCAGACGATTCCAACTGCCTGTTCCGCTCTCCCTTGGCTGGAAAGCAGTATATATAGCAAAGCGCAACCTAGGATCCTTTGATGAGCGTACCTTATCTAACCGATCAAGATAACGCGGGGCTAGGGGATAAATCGAGTGTTAAAAAGATAAATCGCCGTTGTGAATACTGGCCCTGGTCGATACACAGCGGTAACAATCAGTAAACAGCATTGTCGTAACAACGTAACTCTACGCGCAATGCCGCAGAGGACTCACTCCCTACAAAGGAGGACTCGCTTATCTTCTAGTAAAGCTCTCAACTTAACTCTGTCATGTGATCTCGTATGTTTTCCCTCTCTGTCGCTTTGTCGTGCTTATAAACCCTTTACACAGGTTCCAGAAACTTCCAGAATAGCGTACGATCTACTTCACTGCCGCGAAGCTTTACGAATGACGTCGCGTGACACAGCCAAGACAAAGGGCGCGTTTGTTTGACCCAAAATCTCGAGAGAATCGCGAGGGCTACGCGTTGCCTACGTTTCTCGCTCATAAGGACGCACTCGCCGTGAAGGCGGGAGGCCGAGGTATTTCCGGAGCTCCCTCGATGCTTCTCGCTGCAGTGACCCGGATGAGCCAAAATGGCGGAGACAGTTGGGCTGGTGTTGGCAGATAACAGTGCCTGTGATGTGCTTCTCAGGGTCCGAGAATGGAAAAGTGTAAGTACACGGAAGTATTTGCTGTTCGAGTGTTAATTTTTATATCTTGAGGAGTAGGTGTATATGTTATTTCTGGACATACACTGCCGAAATTTTTTTTATTGCTTGCAAACACGCAACACCGTATACGTACGCTCTATGAATTATGTAACAATAATAATAATAATGTGTGGATTTATATAGCGCCTTAACATGAGTTATGACATGCTCAAGGTGCATACATACACAACCATTACAATGTACAATAACAGTCAATCACATCAAAGGTAACTTAATAAACTTAATAACATAGAAGTCAGACATTCACTTCAGGCATTCGACAAACTGATGTACATCGTCACCGCTTAACCATGAAACTGGGGAGAGGGGGAGGAGAGACAGGAGGGTGGTAGGGGGCTTAAATTGTCCCTTGAATTGATCGAAATGAATCGAGGCCTAACATTTTGGACAAAATTGCCTACAGTTGAACCCAGATTGCTTTTTTTCGTTGAAAAGGTTCCCGTGCCATTCGATATGACAACACGTTGTGTTCTATGAAGTGAAAAACTAATGTGTATCTGAATCGTCCGTTATTTCGTCTATCGGCAACTTCTTCACCGACTCTGGCGCCAGGACGCAGCCATGTTCTTCCGCCTTGCGAGTTGATGATTGACCGTTTTTCTAGCTGTAGGAGCCTCTCACTCGCCCTCGACTAGCCATTCAGGGAGAATCTCGAGATTTGGGGCCTCACAAACGCGCACAAATTTAGCCCCTCTCCGCCGCTTCGCCAGGCAACAGCACGGCGGAGAGGCTGATGTAAACAGCTCGTATGCTACAACACTCTGGCACGTTCACAACGTTCTGGCATCTTCACAACAAAAGCTTGTGTTTGTGCTTAGATGCTTAAAAAAGATGCTATGCAGGTCCTATAACACGCATTTGCTGTCTGCTGCTTTCACTCCCCATAAAATGGAAAAAGGCACGGTATTCCGAACAGGGACTCCTGTTCTAACATCATTACAACAAAAGCATGACGAACTCGGCAATTTCATTAAGTTAGAAAATTAAACCAAAAAGCAATGAGAATAGAAGTGTGTACGCAAGTACTCAGTTTGAATCGATTTGCCTTTTTCAGCATTTACACTGTTGCCTCATAGTTGGAGAGCTTTTCTATGATATTTCAACAAGAATCCGGTTTATCTCTCCAACTGCAATGTGCATTTGATAGGCGGGGTCTATGGGCAGTAATTTTGCTTCGACATTTCGGCACAGCCGTCGCCTTCGGTTAGCTTCCAGCGTTTAACGATTTTCGCCACCAAAGCCAGAGACGCCATAAAGGGGTTTCCCATCTGAATGGGTGCCATCAGGGTTGTCAAGTGCCCCGAAAAAGTTGCTTTTTCTGCCATTTTCATTCGATTTACGGTGACAACTGCCGGGTGTCAGGGGATAAAAACCAAGACATAAAACTTCCCGCACTTGAAGATTTAAATACTGTTGCGAGATTTTGCCAACAAATCAATCCAAGCACTAGTTTTCAGCACAAAATACGCTAATAATGAGGCTCAGCAGGAGCCATATATCATGAAAATATGGGTCTCCTGTCTTAAGAAATAACTCATAGTCGAAAGAGGCAGGAAAATCTTTGATTCTTTGGAGTTGAATAACAGCTTTGACATCGCAACAGAAGTTTGAGGCTATGGTTGTACTGTCTACAGCTTAGGTTGGCACGACCGTTTCTTCTTAGTGTGCTCTCTTTTACTGCTCTCATTTCAGTCGAAATGTTCGCATTGACCATGGGCTAAGTCTGAATGGCAAAACGAATGTTTGATTAATTTAGAATGACATAACCTTCATTTAGAAAAATATAACACATTTCTTACAAGCTTCAACTTTTCAACCAGTGACAGTTTTCTTGCGATCTAAAAAAAGTGTTGAATTTCGAGCACCCTGTCCTCGTGAATACGAGAAAATCCAACCTAGCATCTTACAGGAGAAGTCACAGGTTGCATTATTTATTGAGTTGTTATCTCTGTAAGATCCTATGATCCACGCCGTGCTAAGTTTGAACGTATAATATGTCCTTGTCACGAACACACATATCACCAGATCACCAACATTGGTTCAATAATACAAGAACATTGCGACTATTCTCGGTGCACACCAATGTTTTATCATTATTTTCATTTTCAAGATGATAAAACTGGCTTCTATAAATCTACCTCATTTTTTCTTGTTTTCAAATGTAATCCAAGGCGTCAGGCCATGAAGACTAGAGTAAAAAGCATTGCAACGAGTTTACTCAACTTTAGGAAAGTCCATGTTTCAAACGCAACTAGCAAAAAACGCTCGGCTCTGCAGAGCTTTTATGACAGATATGATTAAAAG
>JAWQFJ010009319.1:70000-71443 GCA_034096865.1 Theodoxus fluviatilis | reverse complement strand
TTTGGCAACCCCATGAGGTGAGGTGCTATTCTTTTTTTGGTGACAGTAGTCTGAAGAAGCGTGTTTTAATGTGGCATGCCATTCTAAAGAGCTTTTGAAAAGACAAACACAGAACACTTTTGAATTTTGAGATGCAATATAAAAAAAGACCCCAAAACGACTGAATTAAGAGCGTATTTGATAAGTCCATAAACTCTTGGTTTCTAGTTGTGGTATGAAACACACATTTTGTGTGTGGTGTGTGGGTGTGGAGTGTTGTGTGTATTACTTGCTCAACTTTAATAATTTTAGTGTGGTTCATTACGATTCAAATCACTTCAAATTTTGGACCTTGCCGGTACCTAAGTAATGGGAAAGTACACGAGAAGCACAAAACTGGTTATATCTTGTTGATGTTGAATGCATGATTGATTTTCATTATGCTTTGGCCTAATGTAAGCTATGTTGCAACGTGTAGACCTGCACAATTACTGAACCACAGACATATAGCCTGGAAAACTTTAGCCCCAAATGTTTGGAAATTATCAGTCCCTTACATTAGATGATCCATAGAAACAAGTCCTTTACACAAGGCATCCTTCAGGCCAATAAAGCTTTGATAACTTATCACTTTGTTTTTTATTTTTGTTTGTCTCTTTTTTTTTCATTATCATATTGTATTGCAGGACCGTAAAATTTCAGGGATCTATCAGAGAGAGCATGCAACTTTCCCTCTTTCCACCAAATATTTTTGCCCTAGGCCAAAGCATAAAATAATCATACGTATTTAAAACAGAAGAGGGATCTCGGGTTTTTTTTGCACGTCCAGAAAATGGCCTGGCTGCAGTGAGTAACAACGTTAAAAAAATCTAGAGGCGTCCAGAGGGTTAAGTTGGAAAAAAGCTGATGTTTTTCATACACACATCTAGAGTTTATTAATATTTAACTAAAGGGCAAAAAGCTATAGACATAAATGTGTGACAGAGTTTTTCCAAGCAACTTGGCTGCATCGTTTCTCGAAGTTTTTTCCTAATGACGTAGGCTCGTGTTTTTAACTTTGACTCTCAGCAAAAGACATCACAGTGTAGCTTGGTTTATACTGAGTTGCATGGGCTATGACTGGGGCTGCTTTGATTTCCTCATCATGAGCTGGAAATCCCCAGGTGCTGGGCTTTTGGGACCTGCTCCTGTAGCGTGGCCTGGAGTTGCCAAGCAGCCATGGAGGTTACTGGGGCAGTATCAGGCCAGACTAGTTTGACATAACATTTAATGGTTGAACACTATCTCCCTGGAAATGGAGCACTGCCTGAGGAAGAGGCATAATTTTTCATAAATGAATTTTGGTGCTGATATCCACAATGTTGGCCAGATTTCAAGATATCTGGTTTTGTAGCTTTTCAGAGAAGTACTCCATAGGTCTATGCCCATACTTATGATGTAATACTCAACCCTTCCCGATCCTTG
>JAWQFJ010009319.1:0-67500 GCA_034096865.1 Theodoxus fluviatilis | reverse complement strand
GTCTAAATAGTACTATTAAACCAATCAAAATCGGGGTGTGACACAAACAGGTCTATCTGATGCAGTTGAAATAAAACATGTCAAAAAGATTCAACTGGCCCAAAGCTGTATAAGAATGCTTAAAAGCAAATGTGGTTATGCATATGTATGGCAGAATGGTGGTACTGCTGGCAGGGGAATCTTCTTACTATCTCTCTGAGAGGGACTTCTATCAGAAACTGTGCCAAACTTGGCAGCAATCATTGATTCTTGGACTTCAGGTACAAAGACAAAATTATATCTCAGAATTATTTAAATGAAATAACGATTTAGTTCGTGTCAACGCTCATTCAAACTGCAGAATGAACCAAGATGGCAGATGACGTCCTAAAGTTGTTTTTTATATATATATGAAATCTCAAAATCAAACAATATTTTGACAAAATATAGGCTAAACTTTGTTTTCCTAGTGAGAGTTTTATTCCAGTCAGCACATGAAGGCGTCGATCACCGGTGATTGAAATTCAAGTAAAAGAACGGTTGAGAGTTAAAGCCATTTTTCCCTAAGGTGGTGTTTCCAGACATATACTCATTAATTTGTTACAACTTTGTCATTTTTCAAGATACTGTGACAAATTTGGTATCAAATTGTAGGAAATTCAACAAATTTTCTAAGTGTGTATTTTTACTAACTTAACAAATTGACCTAACCCTGGTTCTGCCAGAACAGGTCACAGCTGTTTCCATGTGAAAGCAGAGCATTGAAGTGTGGTGCTTGTGTTGCTGCAGGGCACAGTGGAGCAGCTGTACCACCAGGCCAGTGGCCAGTGTGTGGCCTCTACTGGAGTGGAGCCTCAAGCTGTGCTGCAGCTGGCAGTTTGTGATGGTTCCCCTCTGACCAGCTTCACCTTGGAGGTCTGAGTGTGCACTGTGGTTTTAGTGTGCTCTGAGTGTGTGGATGTGCACTGTATGTTTTGGCTGGCATGCTCTTTCAAGCCATAGGCATCTTGGATGGATCTGTTCAGCAGGTGACACTTTGACACATGCCTATAGACAAAAGGGCAAACAAGCATTCAAGGTGCCGGGGTCTGACCTAGTTATGATTAGACAATAAGATCTGTGACAGCTGGTCTGAAATATGCACTCTTTCGTGAAAAGAGAGAGTGGCCCTTAAGAGAGCTGTTTGAGTATGTGGAGACTGAGCTTGGTGCAGACGGGGTTTCACACTTCCTGCGGAGCTTCTTGTCTTGTTGGAGAGTGTTCATTCTTTCAAGGTGATGGGCGAGTGCTGTAATCTGGTTCTCTCATATTCCTTTTCCACATGGCGAGTGCTCATCCCCCTGGCTGGCTGTCAACTTTATCTCTAAAACTGAGAATCAGTCCTACACCACTTGGCCAGAAGAAGGAGCCAGTCTCTTAAAGCTTGCCATGTGAAAAACGAATGTCCAGAGAGATCCAGACTTGGCCTTCACCCACCACATGAGGAGAACAAGCACTCGCCATGTGGAAAAAGAACATGAGAGAACCAGATTACTGCACTCGCCTATCACCTTGAAAGAATGAACGCTATCCAACAAGACAAGAAGCTCCGCAGGAAGCGTGAAACCCCCCCCCGTCTGCACCAAGCTCAGGCTTGACGTACTCAAACAGCCCTCTTCAGGGCCACTCTCTCTTTTCACTAAAGAATGCATATTTCAGACCAGCTGTCACAGATCCTATTTGTCTAAATTTGCCTACAGAGCTAGAAGAGGGAGCATGCCCAGTGGAGTGCTCCTGCCTGCAACAAGGATGTGTAGAGTGGAAGCATGCTACATTGATTCCAACACATGGGCATGCAGTGGTGAGGACAAAGAAGGCATGGTGCCTTGCTGTCAGAACAGTAAGAAAGTGGGTTGAGGAGACAAGGCAGGAATGGTGTGTAGATCTGAGGACCAGAAGGAAGAAGCAAGCTGAAAGTGACTGTGACCCCTCCAGTTGTGTTTGAAATGCAGTGGCTTCAGACAGGACTGCCATTCAATGACTGGACAGAACCATTCCACAGAGTACAAGTGAAGGTAGCTATACCATTGTTTCACAATCAGGCCTGCCGTTGCTGCACTTTGTGTATGTGTGTGTGCTTCATCTTTGTGGTAGTATGAGGCTGGGCTCCAGTGTTGTCTCCCAAGAGGCCGACATCTGGTAAGTGGGAAAACTCTCACCTCTGCCTGTCCCAAGCAAGCGCAGGCAAAGCACTTGTCATGCTCCCCAGCCACTCTCACATCCTGGTGGTGCTGTCTGTGCATGGTGCCCATGCTTTGAAGAACAGCATTTGGGCATCCTTACATGAGTACCTTTTGCACTTTTTGCCATGCCAGACTCATACAACCTTTGTGTGCTTCTCTGCACTTGTTCTTAAAGTTTGATGCCTTGACTGGTATGCTTCATCATTCCTGCCATTCCCTTACAGCACTGGGCCACCCAGCAAAGCTCTGGCTGCTCTCCACTTTCCCTACTCAAAAGTCATTGTTTTCAATTTAAGGACACATAGAAAACGAAGAGCAGCTCTTTTTAAAGGTTGTGACATGAACACTGGATTTAGAACCACAAGTCTGTGGAGGAAAATGAGAGAAAGCTACTGGGGCTTAGCCAAGAAAAAGATTAGTATAGGAATGGCAGAGAAGGATGGAGAGAGATGGTAAGGGACATTATTAGTCAAGCTTCAGTGCATGCAACAGGGTTCGTACAGGTCATGGAAAACCTGGAAAGTCATGGAATTTGATTTTTCATTTTCCAGGCCTGGAAAGTCATGGAATTTCAACTTAGGTCATGGAAAGTCATGGAATTTAAGAAAGAAAAAAATGAAAGAAAAAAAGACGTTTTCTAGGCTGTGCTTCGCGCAATACTCTCAATCTAATTTTAAACGCTGAGCACGTCAGGAAAACGTGCCCTTGCATCCCATTGGTTAATTCTGAAGGCTCGTGTGCCTTCTGCTTCCTGATTGGTTCTTTGGCTAGGTGACCTCGTTTCATTTCCACGCCAGTCCGGTCAGTTGGTTCAAACGAGGACAGAGTGAAAAGAGATTGTTTTGTTTGTAGTGCAGTGTTTCTTTGAGAATCAGATTATCATCATGCCTGGAAAGTGTCGCTTTCAAGACTCTTGGACAGGAGTCCCTGAATACCGTGAGTGGGTCATGCGAGCGAGAGTGGATGGGATGGCAAAGTGCCGATTTTGTGAAAAAGACTTTGATGTATCCAACATGAGAGCGGCAGCGTTGAAAAGCCACATGAAAGGTGTCGCGCACCAGGCGCGTGCTAAAAAACACCAAGAAGAAAAGAGCAAACGTCAAACACGAATATCAGATTTTGTTCAAACTGCAAAAAATGCTGAGACAGTGCTTCAAAGGTGGTGGTTCCAGCTGGCGCTGCTACGCCGGTCGAAACTAGGCCTGCACCCACTGGCAGTGGCAGTAGATCTACTGGGATTGACACTTTCTTGACAACAGAGGACACACTGAAAGCAGAAATTTTGTGTACTTTGAAAATGGTCATCTCCCACTTCTCATTCTCCAGTACCAAAGGAATGAACGAGCTGTTCCGTCGCATGTTTCCCGACAGTGTCATCGCCTCCAAGTTTGCCTTGAGTAAAAGCAAAGCCCGGTACTTGACAACTTTTGGTCTGGGGCCACATTTCTTAGACATGCTCAAGGCAAAGGCCCGGTCTTCTGATTCTCTGGTGCTGCTCTTTGATGAGTCCCTGAATGCTGAACTTCAGAAAAAACAGCTGGATATCCATGTCCGATTTTGCTATTTACCATTTGGCGCTGGATCGAAATGGCGACCGCATGTCTGTTTCAAAATGGTGCTGTTTCTAACGTAATTTGGTCAAATATAGTTCTGGTTTAATTAGAATAGCTTAAATATATCATATTCAAGAAGGGGATAACGATATATATGCTCATTTCGAAGCCATTTCGAAGACATTAGCGCCATTTTGGCATTTCGGTAAATAGCATGACCGTCAAAATCACACAAGTGACAATGGCGAGTAAGAGCGTGACGGCGCAGATGCGATTTTGACGGACAAATCAGCTTAAATAGGTTAGTTTATTGGGGTTTTTGTTTCAGTTTATGCTAGAACAATCATTTAGGTAGATATTTATTGCAATATTTTGCACATATTGGAAAAAGTATTGTAGAACTCGGGACCTTCAGCGAGTGCTAAATAGACGCCGCACGCGATGTTCGAAGAAATTTCATCAGACCGGAAGTGGCCGTCGGTTCGATAGAATCCACTTTTTCTAGGATTCGCACATATCAATAACACAAAATACCAATGTAACATGAAAGATGAAAGTCTTTCTGAGTTGTCTAATTTTTTAAAACTAGTGGTAGGATTCCGTGGTAATTTGTATCAAATCTTTGCGCTACTACAGTACTAGCCAAAATGCACTCGGCAATACCACTTTACTTTCATGGCTAATTGTGGACAATCCACAAAATATTGTGAATAAAAACAAGAATGAAAGTTGTTTATGAAGCAGAAGGTTTCAAGAACATGTGTCGTGTAGTTTTGTGTTATCCGTCTTATTTCCGCTGAGAACATACAAGCCGATTACGTAAAAAAACCACCCTCCGCCACTACCGACTCGCGGTGGCTCGACGGAGTTTGCATTTCGCGACTCGGGTTGGTCTCTTCTAAACACTCGTCCGTCGAAGTTTCTCATTTGATCAAGTTGAAACTTTACTACTCATTAGAAGAAAGATTGCTCTTTCGTTCGGTGTATGTTTGAACTTCCGGTGAAAATCGAAAGACGAGTTATGGATGAAAGTTCGAACGTCATCGGACATTTTGTTAAAATTTGCTCACTCCCGCTTTTCCGATCAATTTCGTAGTCACCCTCGGATTCTACAAGATTTCCCCCTTCCAACGCTATATTCGATGTTAATGTACGACGAATCTACTTTTTGTCTAGCGCCCGGATTGTGCGCTTGAAAGGAGAAAACAGGCGGAAATTTTCCACCTGTTTGTGTGTACATCGGACCGCAATGGCGTTGTGTAGACGCGTGTTCGATTACCACATTCAGCGTGCGTTAATCGTTGAAGCACCAGACAATTTGGGACAAAAGTATCATCATTTTAAGGAGTATGTGTTTGAAAATTTTCTGCATTTGTCAGTTTTTGAATCAATCTGCTGTAAAAATAATAAAAAGAATTAGATTTTTTTTACAACGGGTGTATTGTGCGTGAGTTTGGTCGTGCGCCATACACTTTTCTCTTTAAAATTGTCATGTAACACAGTACGCTAGGTCATGGAAAATGTTGTTGAAGGTCATGGAAAGTCATGGAAAAGTCATGGAATTTTGTATCTAAAAACCTGTACGAACGCTGATGCAAATAAACAGATGTCATTTTGTATCTTCAGACTGACCTTGCTATTGTAAATAATTATATGTGAGTGTACCGCTGTCAGCCAGACTATCTGTTCTCCTTGCTCTTCCCCCTTTCTCTCTCAGTCTCTGTCTCTGTCTCTCTCTCTCTCTCTCTCTCTCTCTCTGTCTCTCTCTCTCTCTCTCTCTCTCTCTCTCTCTCTCTCTGTCTCTCTTCTCTCTCTCTCTCTCTCTCTCTCTCTCTCTCTCTCTCTCTCTCTCTCTCTCTCCCTCTCTCTTTGATTCTTGGCTATGTGCCATTAATAGGTCACAGTTGATTAGTTCCATCTTTCTTATCTAAAGAAAGTGTTTGACATGGTTCATCATGACATTTTAATTGAAAAATTATCACAATATCTAAATGGTTGTAACACGGTGAAATTCTTTCAATCATTCTTAAAAGACAGACAGCAGTATGTCTATTTCAATGGACATGCTTCTTTTTGTGGCCATTTACAAGTGGGTGTGCCATCAGGTTCTGTCATAGGTCCTCTTTTGTTCTGCCTATTCATCAATGACCTACCATTACATATCTCTGATAAAGAGGTTACATGTGATATGTTTGCTGATGATGTAACACTTTCAACCTCAGGTGTCAGGACTGAATGTGTGGCAGTAAAACTTCAAGGGAGCCTGGATGAAATACGTTCCTGGTGCTCTTCGAATCATATGGTCATTAATCCTTCCAAAACGAAATATATGGTGATAACTACGAGACAAAAACATCAAATATATCCTTTATCTCTTCCTCTTGTTCTTGATTCTTTGAGAATCGAAAAAATTGTTGAGCACAAAGTTCTTGGTGTAATAATTGATGATCATTTAGGATGGCAATCACACATTGATTATATTTGTAAAAAAAATCAATTAATCTATTTCTTCTCTCCAAATTAAGACATATTGTTGACGTTCAAACTTGCAAAATCTTCTTCCATGCTCATATCTTATCTCACGTTAATTATGCGTCAACAATTTGGGATGGCTGTAGTGACGCTAACTTGAAAAGGCTGAAGTCATTGTATCGAAGAGCCTCTAAGCTTATGATAACAGATAGTTCACTATCTACAAATGACAAAATGAAAGAACTTAACATATTGCCTTTTCATAAGCATTTACAATTCAATAAATGTGTCTTAATGAAAAGAATTAATGATTGTGATGTGCCTGATTATTTGATAAACTTATTCCAACATTCAAATATTCGTGTACATAACTTTATAATACCACAACCTAGGATTGATTTGTTTAAACATAGCCTATCTTATTCAGGGGCTACTATGTGGAACACACTATCCAATTCTCTAAAAATTGCGAAATCTTTAGAGAAATTTAAATTGAAACTACATACTTTTCTTATGCAGTCATCCTAGATACTTTCATCTTATTCTAAATTCACTTTGTGGCTATTTTCAACGTGGTATTTCGTTACCATGAATTGATTGTAACCTGTGTTATTGTGTGAATTTTGTGTGGGATAAAGGGTGGGTGGGTGGGTAGGTAGGGGTGGAGGATGGGATTGGATTTGTTTGTTTGTTTTCTTGTTTTATCAAGGGCTGAATGTAAGATAGGCAGTTATGCCTAATTCATGTTTTTCCCTTGTAAAATAAAATTTAATCAATCAATCAATCTCTCTCTCTCTCTCTC
This sequence comes from Theodoxus fluviatilis, assembly GCA_034096865.1. Lineage (NCBI taxonomy): Eukaryota > Metazoa > Mollusca > Gastropoda > Cycloneritida > Neritidae > Theodoxus > Theodoxus fluviatilis. The sequence goes on along the minus strand of JAWQFJ010009319.1, from coordinate 60,472 downwards.
TCTCTCTCTCTCTCTCTCTCTCTCTCTCTCTCTCTCTCTCTCTCCTCCCGGCGCGCTCACCTTGGCAGCAGGACGTGTTTACATTGCTCTCCTGAATTTCCGCCGGTAGAGGTAAAAGAGTGGTAGAAACATGCCAGTAACTGGTCTTTTAGCTGCATTGGAGGTTATGCTCTCCACTCTTCTAGACACCGAGACCATGTCCTCGTTTAAAGTTTTTGGAGAACGGGATGCTACCGTCGTGGTGTTGCAATTCAAGTCCCAGGCCGGCCAGCCCACTTCCTTCAATGGCGCAACAAACAGCTGGAGAAGAAAACCTCCTGCCCAACTGCGCAGAGACCAGCAGAGACGCAACAAGGACAGAGGCATCAACTTTGACAACACTGGTGAGCAAGCTGCATCAAATTTTTATCCTTCAACTGCTTGCTCTGTTTCCATTCAATGTGATTTGGCCTCATTTCCTGTGTCCACCATGCCTGCTGCACGATACTCCGCGACACCACTGAGCGCACGTGAAAAGCCTGCAGACAAGTTTGTAAGCCCTGTAAGTCGGCCAACGGTCGACACATCAGCTTTCGACAAGATATGCACAGTCTCGTCGGCGGTTAGTGGGGAAGTAACTCCAGAGAAGTCTGAACACTCTGCTTACGTGAAGCAGATGATTGATGGAAGTCTCCAGTCATTCCGAGACAAGTGGCAGCGTGAAGAAGAGGAGGCAAGGGCTGTAGAATGTGCTGGCTCTGTGGCAAATGACGCACGTGTTGACACTCTCACCACTAGAAGAGTTTCGTCGCAGCCGGCAATACCTTCGACTGCATGTGTCTCAACCCATGTGCAGCACAGCAGTGTGAGTGCCGCCACTCTGCCAGCCAAGCGAGGAGAAGCCGCGACCCATGCCTATCCATCCCTTTGTCGGCAGCAGCCCTGGCGCGCCAAGAAGAAGTAGGGCCTTTTGGACTTGAAGAACAGTAACTTTTCGCTTCACGCGTCCCGGCTAACAAGACTTATTAGGTCTTGATTTCTCCATCCCCACCCCCACCTTTCGTCATTGTTCGAGATGTTGGTACAGTAAACATTTGTAATGGGCCAGTGGCCCGAACAAATACATTTTTTGTTCGTTCTCTCTCTCTCTCTCTCTCTCTCTCTCTCTCTCTCTCTCTCTCTCTCTCTCTCTCTCTCCCTCTCTCTCTCTCTCCCTCTCCCTCTCCCTCTCTCTCTCTCCCTCTCTCTCTCTCTCTCTCCCCCTCACTCACTCTCTCTCTCTCTCTCTTTCTCTCTCTCTCTCTCTCTCTCTCTCTCTCTCTCTCTCTCTCTCTCTCTCTCTCAGGCATGGTTGAAACCCTCATGCTGTTAATTGCCAATGCAGTTGTATTGCTGTCAGCCTCACCAGATGGTCTTCGAAATCAAATTAGTAACCTGGCATTTATATTAAAATCTCTTGGTTTGAAGATAAATAACCCCCAAAAAGTTATGGTATTTAGAAAAGGACATTTGGCTGCGGTAGATAATTGGTTCCTTGACAAAACAAAACTTGAAAGTGGTCAATCGTTAGCACCTAGGGTATGTATTTACAACAAAATTGACCTTTGATGCTGCAGAAGATGAGATTGCAGTCTGAGGCAAAATGAAAAGTGTTCATGTGTTAAAAGCTCTGTGGTATCTGCTTTACAACTATTTTATTGAAGTTGTTTGACATGCAGGTACAACCATCACTCCTGTATGGAGCACAAATGTGGGGTCTTAAAGGACGCAAGGAAAGAGATAGTGTCCACACAATTTTTCTTTTATTTCAACTGTACAGTGTGCGAGTGTTAGAATGCTTTGTATGAGAGTAGACTTTCTCATTGTAAACGCCATGAGCTTGCCTATTAGGGAAGGTATGTGTGTAGAAATAGCCTGTATTATTATTATTATTATTATTATTATTATTATTATTATTATTATTTGCTCTAGATCACTCAACCATTTGGTGTATGGAGACCTTGAAAGACTTCCTCTACATATCAATAGCTGCATATAGGTGATCAAATACTGGCTAAAACTGAGCAAATGAGAGAAGACAGACTTCCGAAGCAAGCATATATAATGCTCCTGAAGTCATCTATTCCTCAGAAAAGGAGCTGGTCTGACCAATTTAAAAACTGCCTCTTTAGTCTTTGTTTTTGGTTTGTATGGCAAAATGAAGGTGTCTGTCAAACATTTCCTATGTATTTTTAAGCTACTTGTAGAAATAGAATGGCAAAAATACACGCAGTGAAATATTTTATTATTTTCATGTTCCAAAACAAATCTGGGATTATAAGAATATCTCAACCAAATCAACATAAGGAAATTCCTTGATGTGGTTATCATATTTAGATGTGGAATTAATGATTTAAAAATAGAAGATACTCAGATAAAAATGATATTCAGTGTCCATTCTTTGGAAACAGTGAGAATGAAATACATTTCCTATGTGAATATTGACTATTGTGATCTATGTCAAAAGTACTTAGGATACTGATTGACTGGGACATAACATGTGTGCGAGTGTTCTGCCATGATGCAAGTGGCAAGAAACTCCCAGTAGAGCGAGGCAACAGACAATCTTCAGAGAAAAAGCCCCCATCAACAAGTGGTATGGCCCTTTACACTTCCTGACACTCGGAGGAAAGGCCAAACCTGGTTATAAGCTCCAGGTGCCCGTCTGCTGTCTTCATCTCTTTGCACGCCTTGCGTGCATCATGGGAAGAAACTGCCTGCTTCCACTACTGTTGGATAATAGGGCTCTGGTGATGCTGCCATAGCCCTCACCACCTTTGTGCATTGACGGCTGGAAAGGCCGAGCTGCCTACAAACACTAGGAAACCCATTCCTTGACAATAGAAAGATGAAAACATAGACTCAAGAGCTGAAAATAATCATGGATCATTGATTGTTTTTCTGCTTGTGACACTGTAAGGGATCCTTATCTATGATTTGGGTGTTTTTGTGTAATTGCAATGGGCAGCATGAACCAACAAAGGACATAACTCTTACTTGCAAAAAATTGTTATCTCCCATTGTGACCCAAATTATTTTGTGATTTGGATGGGTCCGAATACGCACGAAAGCTTTGTTCATATTGGTTGGGTAATTAAAAATTCAACCCATGCTGATAGAAGAGATATAGCCCAAGGGGTGCACCAAAATGAGGAGCAGACCAGCTTCCAATTTACCGAAAAGTATCATGAAGGAAAAGTTAGGAAAACTGGTTTAATGCTACAGAAGCACAGCACCACTCCAAAATAACTATTTTTAAGTACCCTAATTTTCAATCTATCGGTGTTGTAAGTTTCAGAACATAATATACACGTTAAGTTACTTGAAAAACATTTTTGACTAGACTACCCCGGCTGTTTCCGAGTGTTGGCGGAGATTTCCAAATTTTACCGACTGCCATCTTTATTGATGTTTTAAACTGCGCGACATCGGAGCGAAGTCCCCTGCAAAGCTCGGAAAGTTATTTTCTCTCATTAATTTGATAGTGTTGATCTGCTAAAGAGATAAAAATTGCAATAGCAGTTCATATATTGCTGATCAGGTGTTAATAAGCGATGTAGAATAAGCGTCGCAAGTGAGTGAGTTCAGACTGACCTAGTTCGTTTGACCACGCCTACACTGTAGGCCACAGCCAGCGACAGGCTAACGCAGTATGCGGCAGAATGCCTAGTTTTTCCCGCTCAGCAGTGTCAGCAGTCAGCTATCATTAGGCAGAACTATTCTATGAAACATTTCAAATATGTAAATACTTCAGATTTAACACATTTTATGATTGGAAAAGAGGTTTCCATGTTCGTATTTTATGCATTTGAATGTTGCGTGCAGAAACTGCAATGTCAAGGACTACTGATGCCATCAGTTTATGACTGTAACTGTAAGCTTTGCAAACATGGGCAGATCATGCCCTGCTATTGAATATAAATGAGTGTTTTTGAAGTTGTTGAAGTTTGAAAAAAAGGTGAAAGCACTGATGTTTTATTTAATTAATAACATTAATCTACTTAGGTAACTTTTAAGGCTTGTTCAGGAGTACTCAGCGCTGCATGAGCGCTTCATGTTGGCAATTGAGCGCTCTTTGCCACTCCTGAACGCCTAAGATGTAGTGCAGCGCTTCACTTGTTAAAGGGGAGGTAAATCTTCTGCGCCCCATGTTGTGTTGATAGACGCGAAGAAAGTGTTTTCTTTGCCACAGACATCGTTTATGCACGTTTACATGTATTCTGCATGAATAAAGTCCACTACTGTGTCATCCTTACTTGCCATTACTTGCACATACAGAGCGCTTAGGGCAAATAAAGCCCGTTCCAGCCCCAAAATGATGTTTCTGAGGGTTATTTTACGCGTCGACGGCCAGTGCGGGATCGAAGACGCCATTTTGAAATGATGCAAAATCGTCTGCATCATCTCGGATGGGTGATTCACAGCGCTGCTCAGCGCTGAGTGAATCAAGCCCCAAAATTGCCGTTCAGGAGTGAATCACATGCAGCGCTGAGCAGCGTTTTGAATCGCTGCTCCTCCTGAACAAGGCACTAGTCTGTATTATTTTCTTCTCTGGATTGCATACGTCACAGCAATTTTCTCGGTCTTTGATTAATGATCATGCTAATGGAAATTTCACAAATGATCAGTCGGTGATTATCTGCACCACCAGACATGCAGAGGGCATGTGTGTGTCACTGTGTACATATGTGATATTTAAAAGCCCTGTATAACTTGAAGTTAAGAATCACCCATTCTAATAGCATTAAACTAAGGCATTTATAGAAAGATTGTGCAAAGAACTAATTGTCTTCTTTTATGTATTGAGCAACTGTATCATGTGAGCCATTTACTTGCCAGTTATGAAGATGCTGGCTTGATTTGCCTTGCTTTCATGATAAGAAAATCATTAACTTGAGTATTCTTGTATAATATTAAGAGGAAGATTTTGTACATAAGTATTCCTTTCAAGTATGTTTGTGGATTGTTCTTGGCTATAGAATTTATTTTGGATGTTTTATAAACCAAAATAAATCAGCAAAAGTGCATTTGTTGAACAGTTTGCTGGAATTTAGTTTCTGTTTGGTTCCAAAGCAAGTTGGACATTTGTGAATTTGTGTTTCTAAAACACTCTTAAAATGCAACTCAACAACAAAGTTATCATTGTGCCTGTTCAAAACAACAATGTAGACATAATCCTTAGGTGAGGGAGAGAAATGGCAATTTACTTAATTTTATTTGTTGATCTACATCATGTAGGCTGCCCGTTTTTCTTGAAAAACCCATTACAGATATCACAAAAAAATTAATTACTCACCCCACATCATGGATATCTTCGTGAAACTTATTTCCTAGATTTGGGGGTACAAGATCAATTTTTGTGCAAGTATTGAAGCTCCAGGACAAAAACTTTTTTTAAGATGGACTTGGTACACTATTTTGGACCTACAATTTTGACCTTCATTTGACCCATATTTTTTAAATATTATTCAAAAATCAATAATTGCTTTAAAGTGTTAAACCAAAGTGATTTGGTGACATTTTGGTGACATAGTATCTGACTGATAAGAAAAAAGTGCTTGAAATGAATTTTTCAAAAATGGTTTGTTCATACTAAAATGAGCCAATTGTCTGGTCAATAAATTCCAAATCAAATTCAAATTTTCCCTCTCTGTCTGTGTGTGTGTCTGTCTGTGTCTGTCTGTCTGTCTGTCTGTCTGTCTGTCTGTCTGTCTGTCTGTCTGTCTGTCGGTCGGACTCTCTCTCTCTCTCTCTCTCTCTCTCTCTCTCTCTCTCTCTCTCTCTCTCTCTTTCTCCCACTTACTCTCTCTCTCTAAGTCTAATGTTCTGTGTACTTGGCAACTTAATGTAGCTTTCATAGAGGATGGAACAATTTTGTAATACTTTAACCTTTGGGAGATCTTCATACAAAGAGATGAGATGCCATCATCTGTTTATTAGTTCCTGTCAGGACCGTATAACTGCTGATGGGATCACAGTCATCCGATCCTTGGGTTCTTTTTCCGAAATGATAGATTTGATTTCTTTGGTTTATCTTTATACACACAAGCATTCATTCAAAGACATTCATCCACTTCTGATAAGATACCACACCATTTAAGATTACTAAAACAGAGATTTATTAATTTGAGACCACCACAATCAGGATATTATCACACTATCATCACTAAAAAACAAAATAATTCTACCACAGTATTTGATTCATAACCATTCAATCTTCCGAATCTCCCCAAAAATTTCCCGAATCTCCCCAAAGAGTTCCCGAATCTTCCCAAAAAGTCAGCTGACCGCCCAGGATCTCCACTGGTACCCTCGACGAAAAGGCGGGTCCCAACCAACCACCGGGGATCGCTTCCCCCGAAGTAGAATGGTGTTTCCCCTGAAGAAATCTTCCGTTCAACCCCGGCCCAAGGTCCAGGTCCGTTCTCCCGATTGTCCCTCAACGTCAAGGCGACAGCAAAGCAGTGCAGTCCACCACAAGTCGGGATGGCGAGGCAGGTGCTAAAGAAAAATATTTCATTCGATTCCCATAATACATGTCCCAATTTGCATTAAATGATAATTCCACAAAACCAAGACAAACCTAGCTTCATAAAAATAATTATATAAGTTTTCAGTTGAGTGACTGGGTCAAATAACGAAGTAATGACATTCTCAAAAAGGAAAACTTTCAATTTGACGTCACACACTTTCCAAAATTCCTTTTCTTCAACTCCCACCAGCAATCACCCTAATTAATGATTAGCTTAACAACAAGAATTTACAAGCAATAACTGAACTGTCCCTTTATATATGTGGCTATCAGAAAAAGAGAGAGAGAAGAACACTCACCAGTCCACCTGTGTATATACCGTCAACCAATTTCACACTTCTTCATCCAATTCCTTACAAATTGAATACACTAAGGTTACAATCTTTGAACACTGTAGCGCCCACATTGGGAAAGAAATCATCCTTTCACCAATGCCTCGGGTAAGAGTGAAAACTTCGGGAGACTCCCTCTTTCTCCAACGGTTAGAGAAAAAAAATCTTACCGGGAACAGGAGGATTCTGGGTATGACGAGTTTTTGTTATGTCGTCACATTCTACGACAATCTTTGAAAAGCCTAAAGGATAATTTTTAATTCTATGACAATATCAATTTCCGGTGGCCCAGTGGCCATGCCACCGGTCCACCAATTCAGAGGACCCCGGTTCAAAATCCGGTCATGACAAGATCTTTCTTTTTTCTTTGTATATACATTTATTTCTATTTATTCATACTTGTCAGGCTGTGGCTTTACAGTTCCAATGATCCATTTGATTGCTTTGTTTCAATATTTTTCTGGTCATAAAAGAGGTTTCCCCTCATATTCTGAGTGATGAGTGAGAAGATCATATTTGTTGTCACCGCTCATGATGCTGCCTTCTGCAGGGTACAAGAATGATTGATAAAATGCAGGCCACAAATCAGTTGTCAACTTCTGAAGAAGGATATTTTTTTTCCTTTGCTTCTCAGAAATTGCTGTCTAGTCTATGAAGATAAACGGTGCTTTACTTGTAAGATTGAAAATCAGCATGAGTTTTTGAGGTGCTTGATTTGTTTCGAACATGTTTTTACTGAAGACACATATCAAGCTGTTAGCCAAAGTTGTTGCCATGCTGGGCATTGTTGGCTATGCCTGGTTTCTGTGATCATGTACTAAAATTCTGTGTTTTCCTTGCCAAGGTAATAGTGTGTGTGTGTGTGTGTGTGTGTGTGTGTGTGTGTGTGTGTGTGTGTGTGTGTGTGTGCTTGCCACACAATATGTTTAGAAAGTACAGCATTTCTCATTTTTACATGTGGGGTGAAGTGATAATTTGTCATGCGAATCATTTGTATACATTATATGAGTTTCACAGCATTAGATAGAGCGTCAAACTTGATGTCTTTATTTACGCCCAAATGTATTGATGATGTTTATTTTAGGGAGGGATTTGTTTTTAGTTTTTTCTTATGGATGTCACTGTGGATGTCCATGATATGCTATCTGTCAGAGAGAATATGCAGTACTGAAATGAGATGCCCAAACATTGAACTACAGTTTCTCTGTGCTACAGTTTTTCTGCACTTCACAGATAACCTTATGAACAGTGTTGTTTGTCATGGTGCTGTGTTTTGCAGCTGCTTTGCTGCATGAAACAAAGAACTTTGATGAACATTATTTTATTCTTGATTTGAGCCTTGAGCCACTTTAAGCTGTGCAGAATGCTGACTGCCACATGACGAAGTGTTGTACTTGTAGCAGTTGGAACCTTTCCTATCCCTTCAGCCTAAGAAGACAGATATAGAACATGTGTGAAACAAGGTTGACCACAGACATGACAGTGAAGAGAATGTGTAAGGGAGGGTTGGATTTTTTACTACACTTTCTTCAAGGGAAGTTACCAATGTTGCCCTATGTCCTCCTGTCCCAGGAGCTGAACTCCCCATATTTCTTAAGAATCATGCTTCCTGTCTTTCATCAGTGAGTACAAATGTAGTCTTCCCTTCCCACTGTACATTTCCAATGAAGGTCAAATTGCAACTTGCCATGCTATGGTTGCAGTGACCTGCTATTGTGACTGGTGACATCACTACAACAACTACTGTGTACTTATAGGAAATGTGGTCCATCCAGCAATGGGTTAAGCTTTCTTGATTTGACTCTCAACGTCATTGTCAAAGAAATGAACTGAAGGTCACGCTTTCATTGATCAGTAGATATGTCATTCTAGTACTGGAAAACAAGACTGCTTTACTGTGATAGTAAAATGGATTACCCTCTAAATTGGGGGGTAGAGATGGGGGTCGCCATTCTAGACGGCACAGAAAGAATTATTTTCTTTCTGTCAATATTTCTTTAATCTAATGGTCAGGTCGCTTGAATCGATGCTGTTGATGGTAGATTTTTTGTCAGATAGGGATTGGTATTCTGGTTTGACCTGTAGGCTGTCATGCAAGACTGTTTATGAAGTGACATGGTTTCAGCTCCAGCTTGGGAGGACTTGACTGCTATCTCAGTCATTGTGATAAAAATTATGTGTCTTCTCAATAGTAAAACTTACTTTTTTCTTTACAAGATGATTGAATCCATGCTCCTGCAGAGCAGTCACCTTGCCCCCTGTGCAAGAGTAGGTCAGTCCCAGGTGAACAAGCAACTATGCCGACTTATGCATCTTTTATTAGAGGAGGGTTTGACATTATGGCTCCTTTTGTTGGCCACCATTCAAGACAAATGGGTGCCATGGTTATGGCCCTGCTTGGGATGATTTGACTCTTATTTCCATCTTTGGGATCAACCTGTATCTGTCTCTTGAAAAGGGAAGCATTAACATTTCTGTCTCTGTTTCTGAATAAAATGGTAGCTCTTCAAGCTCCTGCAGAGCAGCCACATTATTTCCTCTGTTCAAGGATAAATTGACCACCAATAGATGGATGGATTTTTGAGGCCAATTAGCCTTGAAGTCTGTTTCAGGCCACTAAAAATAAAAATCAGTGTTGATTAGAATAAAAGAAAGTTGAGTAATGATTTCCCTATTTATTCGCTTCATACGAATCACAGGACAACCAACTACATTGACTTTTGGATCTTTTTAACTCACTGGAACTAGCTTTTTCACTCCCCAAGAGTTTATTAGAAATATTCCCGCTGTCATGAACTAAAATGACCACAATTTTCTGTTAACCCATTGACACCGGAGTTTTCTCTGGTCCCGTATTCCCTTAGCGCCGTTTGGTCATTGTAGTGCCAAAACCAAATTCCCTTCCATGCTGGCCGGTCACTGTAGTACCGGCGAGTGACCTCGGGATCGTTGCTTGTCACAGAAACATGGCCCTGACCGAAAAAACCTGGCCCTCCTTCCCACGATACAGAATATGCTGACACATGCATTTACACATCTGGTCTCAGAAATACCATAAGTTTTCACTCTTACTCAAGATTGCGACGCAGGAGGAAGGAGAAGTCTAAAAATATTCCTCCAGTAGGGGATCCCAGTACATTCAAAACTACGGTGTCATTCCTACATGTGGTACCTATTAATTGCCCCAGGGATATGCCTCATACGTCACGCGGGATTTTGTCAGCTCCGCCAATCACGGACGCTACTCTGGCGTCAAGCTCTGAAGGCCATTTCACGCATTTGTTCGGATTTTCGTACTTTTGTACCACCGTGTCTCCCTACACGATTCGTAAGAGGCGTGAATGACTAGGGACACCATGACTTGATTTGCGTTTACTCTAAATTGCTCTAGTGATTTTCGTGCTTACTGGCCTTATATAGCCTACAAAGGCTGATAGGCCGTTAAACACCATCCATCCATCCAGCGTACTTTTGTAATTGTTTCGAAAAGTGTCATTTACAGATGAAAAAGAAGATTACAAAAGAAACATGTGGGGACGAGCGTTATCACATTTCGTGACAGGTGGCCGCTGACTATGATCTAGCCGACGCCATTTCATCAATCTATTTTTTTATTGCTGTCGAGTTGTTTGCACAGTACTACGGAGTAAATTGAGTACTCGTACATCAGAAATGCATATTCGGTGGTACCTAGCACATTAAATTATATTATTGTAGCATCTTGTGCGATCGCTATGTAAGCAAGAGGAAATCCTCCCCTACTGAATTATTTGCTCTCATCTTTATCGATCTCTTGCGCGCGCGCGCGCTCCCTTTCCCTCCCCTTATCTCCCGCCGCCATCGGGCCATTCCTCTCATCGAGCAGCGCTGGGCTGGACGCTGGTTGACATAATTGATTTCAAGCGGTCAGTTTCTGAGCTATCTCCAGCCATCATCAGGCCATTTCTCTCATCTAGCAGTGCCGGGCTGGACGCTGGCTGACATAATTGGCTTCAAGCGGTCTGTTTCGAAGCAGCCAGATTCTCAGCACCCACCCGCGCCTCTCTGCCCCCCACCCCCACCCCCTACGCCTTCCTGCCCCCTGTTTTCTCCATCATTACCTCCCTCTCCTCTTTCACCGGAAGAGAGAACTTCCCTCCTTTGTCTGAAAGTCCCCTGGAAGTGAACCCTTCCGATTTTGTTCCCGCTTTGTTCCTACTCTTGTCCATCTCGATAAATAGAGGCTGCAGTGCTTGCTTAGGCAGACCCCATCCCATCTGGGGGAGAGACCACTGCCACCACGGTCTTGGGTTGGTCCAGGCCATGATCATCAGGCCTCGGACCAGCCAGTAGCTCCTGTACCCATGAGTGAATAAAGTTGTGGAAAGCAAGTACGATTTGTTTCATACCTGCGCCCTCGTCTCATGCCTCATGCCACTCCATCACAGCTCTGTAGCTTGAACGTTTACCCAACTGAGAATGGACCGTTTGCGTTTGCTTTATAGAATTCAAGAAGTTATAAACTTAAGTCCTCTTGCTTGGCGTCCTGCCTAAACTCTTTCAAGGTACACATGGAGATTTGTAAGAGTAACTTTGTCGGTAGTTTGTGCTGTATGTCGTCATACATATTCAGCCTTTTGATTACTCTGCAACACTACCTGAAAGTTTCCATAGATGATGTTCATCACGACGGCATTGTAATATTGCGCATTGACATATGGACATCTTAGTATGTCGCGTGATAGCGACGAATGGGTGATTAATTAGTGTGAGTGAAAGTGCATGGTTGCGCTGTAGCGTAAGTGCTAGGAGATAGGGCTTGCTTCATCGCTAATTATAGAATCACGATAGGCGGGAATTTGGTGCGCAATGCGTCTACAGGGGTTACATATTGTTTAACACGGGTTCGGAGCCCGCCAAGTTTGTCAAACACTGATTGGGAGAAAATTTGGAAGCGGGAAAATTCTCATTGCTGATTGGAAGTTGATCACGTGGGGAAGGCGACATCTGAGCTCGATAGCGTCTGTATGATCAGTTCAACTCGGTCATTCTGGATGAACGGATGAGCGTGCATGTCTATGCCGCTAACGGTTAAGCTGCGCGGGCAGCTTGGAAGCGAGGCCGGCTCGCTTGGCGAAATCTCTCTATGTCAGCTCGTGCTGAGCTGGGCATGTGAGAGTGGGAGAAGGATCTTCCTGTGACTGGGGCGAAGTTTCGGTGGATACCACGGCCTGGTTTCTTTGAGGTAAATGTGCAACTTCGCCATTAATTCTTTTACCGCGTGGGGTGATTGACCATTGAGTGGGGCGGGAATGAGGTCATTCGTTTGTGCTCGAGTGAATTATGCCTCGGGGTCGAAGTAAATCTATGGGGAATGATTGGGAAAAGTATCTATCTCCATTTGGTAATGTTTTGTGATTTACTTCGTGAGTAAGAGGGCAAGTTAATTCAAATTTTCTCGCTGGGCGCGAGTGAGCGTTCAACTGAGCGCCTGGGCTGGAAAGCACCGCTAAAAGTTGAATCATGCATATGTAAATTCTGGGAGAGAAAGGGGTAGTTTTCTCATTGGGGTCGTACGGTCATATGTTTCAGGCTGCTTATGGTGACTACTGGGCGTACCTACCTACTTGTATCTATCTACGGTTACCGCAACTGCTTCTGGTATCGTTCTGCGGTATCGCCGTATTGAGTCCGTATGGATGGGCTCCGCTCGTCTTACGAGCACCTTGTCGTTTCCGACGACGCTACGCTGACGTGGGTCTGACGTGAGGCAGGGGGAACGACGCGGCGAGGCGCTTGGAGCGCTTCTTCTTCGACTGTGGTGGTTCTACAGTGTGCAAGTACAGTCTTCTTAGTAGCCACGGTGGCTACGATTTCGTTTAAGACTAGCATGTGTGCTAATGGTAGAAGTCAAACGAAATACACCTATGGTCAGGTGTGAAGTCCACACGGTAGTGGCCTAATCATCGGGAGTGAGATTTGATTAGAGGCAGGGGGTGCTGGGGGTGCTAGCGTGTACACTCGCGTGAGGCGGTGTAGAGGCGCAGCTTATCGGTTGTAGGAGTGACATACAACGGGGCAAAGTGTGATAGATGACTTGATTCTCTCGATAGGATGACAATTATCACACTGGCTTGGATGACTGAGGAGATACCTGCCGGAGTTCAGTAAGCTTTTCTGAACTTAACTGACTTGGGCGGCGAGCAAGGTGCTTGCGGGTCAGTGTAACCTCATGACAGGAGAGGGGCATGTTTTAGAAGGGGGGCCTACCTGTTGATGCGACACCGGAGCGTTTGGTACGCGTCCGTCTACGGTGTGCTACCAGTGACTTCCAGAGGGGGACTGTGTTTTCTCCAGTGTTTGTCCAAGTTGGGTTGGGGACGATTTCTTCTTTCAGAGGACTGAAAGGGTGGAAGGGGATAGAGGTCGCATGGGAATTTTCTGTGAGGTTTGTTGTGTTTTCTTGCCTATGTAGTTCTGACAGCGTGTGTTGGGTAAGCCTACTTAGGATTGGAATCTTCTGGACTGAGAGTGAGTCCGGACAGCGAAAGGGGTAAGGAAAACCTTTCATTTCTTTCTTTGCCTGTTGTATTGATATTGTTGTTATTGCTCACGGGAGCGGTGGTTGGTATGCTTGTCGGTGTGAGAGAGAGACGTGTGATAACAGTCTGCTCGCGGGGTGGGGTCTATCTGTTTACCTTTCACCGGTTGAGTGGTGGGCGGAAGCTACGTCATCACTAAGGGAAAAGAGGAGCCAAGGGGGTTTGGGGCTTCATTAATATGCAGCCACTGGAGAGTATTGTTGCTTGCTAGTCATTTGTAACTTTGGCTGTAGGAATCTAATCGAGTTCTAGTAATCTTATAAGGGGGATTGTTCTCTGTTTAGGGATTTAAGTGAAGTTAAAAGCGTTTCCATTTAACACGGGGTTTGTTAAATAATTTGGGAAGAAAGCTTTGGAGACTGGTTGGGCGGAAGTGAGTGTGACTTTGTTGTCATGTTTTAGAGTAAACATATTTTATCTTTGGGGTGAGATTTCTATCGTTCTAAAGACGAGCTTTCGAACGAGTGGCGGAAGACTATGCGTATTTCCAACCAGAACTGCTTGTCTGATTAAACTTCAGGTTCTGGTGGAATGTTTGGGTGGGAGAGGAGAAGTGGAGACTGTTTTTCCTTGTACACTGAATTTTCAGCCTAGTCACCGGTGACGTAGGTACTGATCATTGTGTATGGAGTTTTATTGGCATTGAATTGTCCCACACTTCACTGTTTGGGGTTTGCTGTTGTTGTTGTTTATTTTTGACCTTTGTTCAGGAAGCGGAAGTACTCCACCTTTCCCGCTGCCTGGCTTTGTTTTGATTTCTTTTTCTTTTGTTTCACCATCTGCCAACCTTGTCCTTTGCTGTTCTGTGCCGTGGGGAGAGGTTTTGTGTGTGAATAAACTTATTGTTATTTTAATCCTGATTCAGTGGTCCGTTTTTCACTTGTCTTGTTGACATTGCTTGATGTTCGTGGTGTCCCCCCAAGGAGTGGAGGTTAAGTTTAGGTTGTAAACTATTGTTTATCTGGGGTTTCCCTTCTCGTTGACGACTAAGTCGTTCATTGAGAAGGAACCCACACTAGCCCAGTAAGGATAAACGCGACATAGTAGCAAATCTGAAGCCCTTTTCCCGTTATCTTTCCAAGGACACAGAGGCTTTTAATATATTTGGCAGCCCAATTACACATTTATCGGTTTATTTAGTAGAAGTTGAGGAAAAACAAATTGCAGCATGATTATTCATGTACAGTCATTTCTTGTAACCTGTGTACACTGGCAATGCAGCATTGTGTAAAGTGTAGCAGGTTTTTAAGATAGTTTTATTTTTATTTTTTATTGATAAAATTTATCCTATGTCAGCTCCAAATGCCTTCCCTTCTTAGAAACCTATTTACCATAAATATGGTAGTCCCTCAATTTTGAAAATTGTATCAACGGCACTCATGTTTAGATCAAAGCCTTAACCTGGGTGCACACATACACACCACACACACACACACACACAAAATACACAAGCAGAGTACACAGATATCCACACTCAAACATACCTCCAAGCACACACACACACGAACACACGCACATACACACACATGCATGCATGTGCAAACATGCACATTAACAGAGAAAAGCATACAGCCACATTCAGACACACTCCTATGCATGCAGGCACATGCACACACACATGCACAAGTGCGCACACACACATGCATGCACACTTCTGAGTACATACTCATGCACAAGCACATATGGACCTAATGAACAAACACTCATGAAAACATGCACAATATTGCTCACATACTGACATGATATATGAGTACACAAAAATATTACTTATCACTGTATTTTATAGTGAACATCTCTCAATATTCATCCTTGGCTACATTTTTACTCCATCTTAGCCATGTTCACATGCACGATGCTGCAAAAATGATGCCAAGACAGGAGTTTTGTGGTCCTTTTTGCTTAAACATTCCTTTCCCTTTGCCTCTCGCATTTCAAACATTTGCATTGTATCAATTTTTGACTCACATGCAAAGCAAAAGTGAGTCTATGTACTGAGCCGTGTCGTCCGTCCGTCCGGGCGTCCGTCCGTCCGGGCGTCCGGGCGTAAAAAACTTAAATGTTGGATTTTTCTCGGAGACTATTAAGTCTATCAACACCAAATGTGGCATGATGGTGTATGATGACAAGGCCTCAAAAAACATACATAGTGACTTGACCTTGCTTCAAGGTCAAGGTCACAGGAACCATAAATGTGGTCTCAAAAACAGTCATTTTTCACATTTTCCCAATTTTCTCCCACGTTATTGAGAATGGCGACCTTAGCTACAAGTGGTATATAGGTCAAAGCAAGCCCTATCTTTTGATACCAGTTTGGTTGACCTTGCTTCAAGGTCAAGGTCACAGGAGCTCTTCAAAGTTGGATTGTATACATATTTTGAAGTGACCTTGACCCTGAACTATGGAAGATAACTGTTTCAAACTTAATAATTATGTGGGGCACATGTTATACTTTCATCATGAGACACATTTGTTCACATATCATCAAGGTCAAGATCACTTTGACCCTTATGAAATGTGACCAAAATGGGGTAGTGAACCACTAAAAGTGACTATATCTCATGGTAGAAAGTGCCAATAAGCACCATTGTGCTTCCTATGTCTTGAATTAACAGCTTTGTGTTGCATGACCTTGGCTGACCTTGACCTTAGGTCAAGGTCACATGTATTTTGGTAGGAAAAATTTGTAAAGCATTTCTTTGTGTATGATGTCATTGGTAGGTTTAGTTGTTTGACCTTGACCTTCAAGGTCATCTGAAGGTCAAGGTCATATAAAGGTCAAGGTCAAGCATGTGAGTCGTATGGGCTTTGCCCTTCTTGTTTCATCATGTGCTTTACCCTTCTTTTCTTGTGTTGATAGAAAACATGCAACTCTTAAGAACAAGTGACCTCTGTGCCACCTCAACATCCTTCTGGAAGTTAATAAAGTGTCATTTTGTGAGTGTGTGTGTGTGTGTGTGTGTGTGTGTGTGTGTGTGTGTGTGTGTGTGTGTGTGTGTGTGTGTGTGACTTTCCTGAAATTTTGCTCTAATCCATGTCTTAACATCTCTGTTGTTTTCAAACTATGAGACTTTGTGTTCTAAAGCAGTGTTTGTCATTGCAACTTTAAGGCAGCATTTTTACACTGCACAAGCAGAACTCCAAATTGCAGATGGAAAAAACAAATGTATGGTGGGGTACAGAGATGACAATCTAAATGAACCTTTTCTTCAATTCATCAATCAGATTATCACATAATTATATGCATAGAAATCTTAATCTTGCATTTAACAATAACCTGAGAAGTTGAATCTGCATCATGCTCAAAGCCATAAATCAATAAATGTTACATGACTGGTTCATGCTGAATCGAAACACAGAATTATTTCATTAGACAGTATAAAAAAACAGCTTCAAAACACCTGCATGGTGTAATCTGCACTCTACGACACATGGAAAAGTAAGTTAAGCACAACCTAAAGCACAGTGTTGATCACAAAAAAAGTGTGGCAGTCCCCCAGTAGCTCCAGCTCTCTCTATATCTTCCCATCTTGTGCATTTCCAATTTCCATCCATCTGTCCTTAATCTTTGAAACTGTCACTTCCATGTTAACTGCTGTAAACACCCCCGGGTTTTAAAAAGTTAATTCTTTATGTGGTTTTTCATCACACATTTCACACTCCTGCCTCCACATAAGCAAATCTACATGTACAATATTATAAATTTTGCACTTTTTCCATGCAATCTCTGCAGAGGGAGGAATTTTTGTATTATTGTTAAGTTAATGCATTTATAAAACTAAAACTCCATGAAATATCCAGACAACTTCAAAGTGTCATTACCCAAATAAATTTAATATTTTCATCAAATCTGTCACATTTTGCATTCTTACTTGTCAGTGTAAACATTGCAATAATAATTGTACAAAATGAAATGCAATTGCAAATAAAAACTTTGTAAAAAAGTGCATGAAACTAATTTTAAAAAGTAAATAACATTGCTTAAAATAACAGCCTTGGATACCATTCATCAACCTATTTTTAAAAAAGAATAAAGACCAGTGTCTTATTTCTGAGGAAAGCATGAAAAGGTCTGCTGCTGTGATGACAGAGTGCCAGGAGTATTTTAGGTCTATTATAAGATAGGACCTGATTGAAGCAAAGTAATACCTCACATTATGAAGTCATCACAGAAATATCCATAGATACAGGGAAGCAAGTTGATGTAAAAGCGTTTTCCAGTATCAGGAAGGGATGATGGAAAGAATAAATGATGGCAAAAACTCTCAAGCATGTCAGAACTGGTTGGGAATGAACTTGACATAAACAATTTCGGCTCAGTTTGTGAAAGTAGTGACCTTCAGGACAGCAGACAGTTAAATTTTGGCACCATTAAGTCCTCTGCATGAGTGAACAAAGAGAGAAGGCCATCAGGTCTATCAGGAAAAGGTTCAGGAAAAGATGGGGAAAAGTAAAAGGCATCCAGTACCAGGCTGGTGGTCAGTTATGCCTCTGTCTTACAAACAGTGAACAATTTTCTCAAATGATTTTCCATTGATGGTTACACAGTTCCAAGCATGATGTCTGTTTTAATGCAACTGACATGAAAGTCGCAATTAGATTTTTACATGTCCCGATCTAATAATGATTAAGTGACTTGCCATTAGTATTTATTTATTGTGAATGTTTTTGGGAAATTGGGGAAAACTTCTTTCAGTAACCTTTCAGCAATGTGACAAAGGTTATGTTTCACAATATTCGTGCAGGGGAAATGAAAGTTCAAAATTGGAAACTTCTAACCATGACAGTACTTTGATTTGTACATCAGGTCAAACAACATTATTATTAAGCCACAGGCTTGTACACTGTGGGAAACTGCATTCAGACTATTGACTTAGTTTATATATCTAGTGTGAAAAGTGTGTTAAATGTGAAAAGAACAAAACAGCATAACAACATCAAGAACATTATGCTGATGACAACTTAATCGATTAAGGTAAAAGATGAAAGCAGTTTACAAGTTGGCGGTATGAGCTCACCCCTAATTAGCTGACTGTTTGCTTTTTTAATTTAATTGGCCGACTAATGACTTTTTTCAATCTGAGGAGGGAGGGGAGAGAGAGGAAGGGAAGAACACAGTGTGCTGCCTGCCCGCGCTGCAAGCTTTGCCAGACAACCTGAAAATTCCCGGCCTATTTTTAGTCAGCCTGTGAGAACAGCTCTTAGGGTCTGGCCGTTAATATGCGCAGTGCATAGCCAACAATTTCCTGAATGGGAGTCAGGTTTTTGCATTATACCTGAAAGCTTTTTATAAGCATGGCAACAATCAATATTTTTTGGCCCACTGGGGATTTGCCCCAGACTTCGAAGACCTGGTATTGATTGGTTTTATTGATCCAGTTCCCAGGTGAGGCTGCCGTCTAATGTGTTAATGCCTAATGTCTTCAGGATGTTTTTAGGTTTGTTTTGTTACAACCTTTCAATGCCAAGACCCCAAGAGTGACCTGTTTTCTTGGCGCCTGCATTTAAGTCACAGCACTGGTGAAGTGAAGAAGCTTGAAAGCAGAAACAGTGTAAATTTACTTTGGAATGTAGCAAAAGGTAAGTAACAAACCTTCACTTAATTTGCATTGCAAAGTTTTTCAATGTCTTTGAGAGGCACTCAACTATTAAACTTGGAAGCATAGCCTTGCCATTTTACATATGCCTTTTTTGATTTGAGATCCTTTTTTAATACCCTTGCTATTCAAAATACATCTTGAGTTGTTTTCTGTAACTCTTCACTGTAGAAACTCCCCTGAATTGCTTCTCCTTGCAAATCTTCCAGCTTATATGTAACAGGGCTTGTTTTTTGAATGGTGTTGACCTTGAATAATTCCTCTGTCTAGTTAGGGGTGTACCCTTTCTCAAATGCTTTCTTTCATTTGGAAATTCTAACAAAATCGCCTACTTGGAATTTCGCTTTAGACTCTATCACCTGCTCATTTTGAAAGGCAAGACACACCTCCTACTCATTTCTTTCTATTGATGCTTGTGTGGGTGCCATTCCCAATGATTTGTGAACCTTTTCATTGTAATGCTTAATTAATTCAGGCAATACATCAAGATATCTGTATGTATTGTTGGCAGTGAAGTATTTCCACATTCGTGATTTCATTGTACGATTAAATCTCTCCACAATTAACTGCTTTACCTTCATTGTATGTGTGATACATTTCAATCTGGTTGTCTTTGAGAAAACTCCTGAATGTTCTGTTTATAAATTCACTACCCTGGTCTACCCAGAGGAAGCCAGGCTTTCTTCCCCCTTTCAAAATTGTTTTAACAGCTTGAATTATTTCAGTCCCTGTCTTATGCTTGATGCACTCCATGCAAACTTGCTGAATACATCAATGACATTTAAAATGTACTTGTATCCACTTTTTTCCTTGCTGAATGCTTGCATGTCAACAAGATCTGCACTCCAAATATTGTCAATACCACTTGAAATAACTCGGCATTGAGAAAACGATCTTCTGATTGATTTATGAAGTTTCTCTGCTAGTTCATCAGTCCATTTTCCCAACGCCTTCTCTCGTTTCCCAGCCCAATCTTATATTTCAAACTAATCAGTGGTCTGACTACTAATGCCTTGGCAGCTTTTTCGCCCGAAGTCTTGTCAGTGTGTTTTGATAACTGCTGTAGCATTTTTTCATCAGCCCGATTTTGTTTCCATAAGTGTATGCAAAGTCGTGCTCTTTACAGATTTCATCCAGTTCATTTGTTGGTGAACCATTGTCTAATGGATTGCCAGGCCCACAGTAGTTGTATCCAGGTTAAGTTAATCCTTTCTTTGGTAAATGAGGTAACATGGCTTGGTGAATGTCTATTGCACCTCCTTCCTTTTGAGGCAAGAATTTTGTTTTTCTAGAACCACAAACAGAACACAGTGATCTAGCTATTTTTAAAACCATTTTTGGTTGTTCATAAAGTGACATTTTTAGAATATGTAACTGCTTTACACTTCAGACAGTATGATTTCACATTTATGTATACTTCACAAACTTTTTGCATAATCATTGATTATACTTCTATTTACCATGCTAGGCTTGAGGGTAAAATCGAGTAAGATTTCCATCAGTGTACATTGCAACCCAGGGTGTGCCAGACGCAGCAAAGTAGTCTTGCAGATTAACCCTTATCGTGGTAAGCGCAGCATTTGCTGCGCTCACCTTCGTGGTCCGCCAGTGGTAAGCGCGGCATATGTCATTTCAGACACCAAGTGCGTTCTGGCTCTCTCGAAGTACAAGCCTATCATAGAACTCTACGTTTACTGATACCAGTTCATGCAGAAGAGGCTTCTCTACAGTCTACAGCTTGGCCAATCAACATATGCGTTAGAGTAGAAATTATGGTCTACTTACTGTATGAATCTATGTCAACATGTCGCGATCGCAAAATCTGTTAGAAGATTTTAATCCTTCAGCTGCCGAAGATGAAGATGATGAGGAAACTTTGGATGAAATAATCAGGCAAGCTGTAATTTGCTCAAGAATGCCGATCTCTCAATCTGCGAGTGATCGAGAGGTAGGAGAAGATGATAGTGAGTATTGGATGTGAACAGCTGATAAGCCGTTAATTGCGCCGTTTACGGGTGAGTCAAAACTCCTCGCGGAGATCGACTCTGATGTTGAGCCAATTGACTTTTTCAATCTATTCCTGGACGATAGAGTTTTTGATTTGCTTGTGGAGCAAACAAACCTGTATGCTGAGAGAAAACTGGAAAGCAACGAGCCGTCTCCTCGTTCGCGATTGTTACTCTGGTCGCCTGTCAGCTGTGACGAAATGAAAACATTCCTTGCTCTCATTGGGCATTGTTGTGAAATCGTCCATCCTAGCATATTGGAGCACAGATGAAGTCGATGCCACTTTGTTTTTTGGTCAGACAATGTCGCTCACACGTTTCCAAGGAATACTGAGCAACCTGCACTTGGCAGACAACACGCTCGACGACAAGACTGATCTGTTGTTCAAAATACGGTCATGTAGATAAATCTTCCAGATAGCAGAACTATTTGGACATGTGTACTTTCAAGTTTCATGCAACTGGATTACTGTGTTGTACTTTAAATTTCATTGCAACTGGATTACTGCAAGTACTCTCAAGTTTCATGCAATTGGATTACTGAGTGTACTTCCAAGTTTCCTGCAACTGGATTACTGGTTTGGATGAGACTGCTTGCCACAATCAGACACATTGGTATGTGTGAATATGCCTCCTACCTTCACCAGTGTTTTGTTTTGTTTGTTTTTTTACATGAAAGCGTATTCATGTATATAACAATTTTCTTGATGCATTTGTAGTATTGCTGGTTTGAGGTAAGTTTTTGAAAATGTTTGTGTAGTGTGTAATGCCTTCTTGTGTCTCATAATGACAAAAATCAGTAGAGTTTTTCAGTTTTATTACAGAAAAATGATCAAATCAGGAATGTAGGAGACAGACTTTACTGCAGACTGTTTTCAGGTTGGATTATTCACATATTGATGCTATTCAGTTTCTACATTTGCTATACTTTCAGGAATAAAGATGGAAGAGAGTATAGGTAATCAGAATTACTTCATTTTGCCTCTCAAATACCTGGATCATCAAATTTGCATTATAATTTAAAGAGTGCATTTTTGGTCATTAGTATGCACAGATGATAAAGCAACATCCAGTAGGGTTTAAAGGGTATTTACCCACTATTGCATGTTTTATTTCTCGAGGAGGGAAAAAACCACAAATATTTACCATTTAAAATTTGACAAAATAATCATGATTTGAATATATACTATAAACTGTACACCAAAATATTGTTCATTTAATTTCAGGCATTTTCTGTTTTTACTTTATGTGTCTATCTGTAACGGTTCATCAGCAATCTCAAGTTAATGAAAGGTGTGCATGTTGCTCAAATTGCTCATGTTTTAGCACCACTAGCAGCCCATAACGGGATCGTTTTAGCACCACTGTAAGGGTTAATGACCATGCATTCATTTTTAGCAGGCTTAGCTGGTAACATGTCTTTGGAAAAGGTTCCTCTGTAGCTTTTTACTGACTTTAACATACGATCAATGTCATAATTAGTTAATGGGTTCCAGGGAGGGTCAGACCTCTGGCTGCCCGAGTTCCTGGCAGGACCAACCCCCTTGCTGTCTTTTTTTTAAAATCCTTTACCCCCCAAAAGACTTGGTAGAAAAGATCCTGCAAGACTGGCAAGATGCATAGACCAGAAACCTCTCATCTTATTTGCTGCACTCATATGCGTGCTCATTTGAGCTTTAGAAATAGTTAGGTCAAGTCCTTTATTCAGTTTTCTGAGCTTACTTATTTTTCCAATCTGTCTGTTTGTTAGCATTAACTTGTCTGTACCAGTGATTTGACTAGGGCCAAGTCTAAGCTTTACACCAGTTTTCTTGCAGAGAGCCTCAGCTATATATTTTTTTTAACTTGTTGTAAGACTGATTGAATATTCTGAATACATTTATATAAAAACCGCTGGCGCTGAACCTCCAGGTTTTGGCATTAACCCATACGTTGCTGAGTTTTTTTAGCAATACGTCATTGCTCTGTGCTGACTTTTCCCCCCCAGAATTTACTCCAAAAACGGTCACCGTCTTTGAAGTCAATTTTCATATTCTTCTTCACCTCTGATAAAAAAATGCAAAGAATAAAAGTTGTACCGAGAGAATTCTGTACACAGTGGTATGCAGCACTTGAATGAAATTTATCATAATACCTGCGTTTTATTCTCAAAATGAAATAAAACAACAACAACAACATAACAGACCAATGAAATGCCTTTACTTTAACTTTATTATCTAATCATAACCTCCAGCAATTATCAGGCTTGATTTCTGATAGGTTACCTAGTAAAAAGAAGGACAAAAAAGGCCTCAAATCCTTACATGCACCTCAAAAGTCACCACGTACTTGCTGTGATCATGGAGTAGGGGTGTGGTTGGGAGTGGGGAAGACGCTGATGACAGTGCCTAAAAACAATCCCTCTAAACTTGTTGAAAGCTAAAGATTTTCATGAGGAATTATAAGCATAACTATTTACTCATCCACAAAATGACACCAATGGAATATCTACATGTTACTACAGGTACAATGGCATACTAATAAAAATGGCTGAAACTGGAAAATCACACACACACACACACACACACACACAGCTTCTACCCAAGGCAACATGCAGTGTCCATAGCAGGTTGAAAACTATCTAGGAAATCAAGCAAAAATCTCTACAGCAGGTTCAAAATCTCCAATCTCGAAACCGTGAGTGAGGCGCGAGTTGGTCGACTGGATGGGCTGCGAAATATTGCGACGCATACCTGATTGTTTGTTCGGTCATTAGTCCAAATACATCGTCATCGAAGAAGTAAGCGAAAATCTTGTTGACATCGTCGCTCTCAGTGTGAACAAGTGGGCCAGTCGTCTGACAGAAGGGAGGAAGCTAAGCATCTTCAGAAGCCTGCTGTTGGAAAGAGCGTGATGCGCTTCCTGATGCACGTCTTGATCTACTTGACGATACTCGCTCCGATGCACGGTTCGAACTTCGACATCTTCCTGCGATCAGAATTGCTGCAATTCTGCTTCTGCCTCGGCAACATCCTCTAGCTTGAAAGGCTCGAACTCTTCGTTCGAATCCTCGCCAAACAAAAGCTCTATTACACGCTCTTCTGACATAACTTGACGCAAAAAAAATCAAACTTCTGAGCGAATTTACTCGAAAACTTTGTAGAAATCGCCCATACAAACTACACATGCGCAGAAAGCTTGGGATTTCCGCTTTTCTGCTGTGGTATTTATAGATAGTTGACGTCATTCGCAAGGGAGATAAGTGCGTTCAAACTAACCCACCCTCAGCGATCGAGTGCGGGCGGGACCTCCCGCCATCCGCACACAGCAGTGAAAACAATCTCGGCGGGAATTCCCGCCGGCCGCACGCTAAGTGTTAAATAAAAATATGAAAAAGATCGGGTTCGAACCCGTAAGTAACCTCTCGAGAAAACAGGGGGGGGGGGGGGGAAGTAAGGTTTGAACCCGCAACCTCTCACGTGTACAACAATGGGTGGGGTGGCTCTCTCTCACTCTCTCGAATACCATACACACATTTTTTTTTTTAAAGCTTCTGTGGGGATTCAAACCCATACGCGCATCCCCTACAACCAAGCATGTCCCAGCGACAAAAAAATATTCGACGCGCTACCGAGTGAGCTAATCAATAAAGCTGTGAGGACTTCCAGTAAACCTGGACCGATTTTAAAAAATCCTTCTTTCTCCTTCACCAATGTCCAATCTCCTCGAAATTATGTCACGTTATTCGACGTTAAATAATCATATCACACATGCCAAAACTTCCCTTGAGTCGAGACAGAGTCCCGTCCCTTGCCGTCTTTGCAACGCCCAAACGTAAAAAAGTCACTTTCTTTTCAAACCTCGATTCTGAAAATTTGATACATGCAATTGGACCTAACTTCCAGAAAGTGTGCAAAATTTCAAGGAAATCCATCCAGTAGTTTTTGAGATATCAGCCGTCAAGTCAGGACTGACAGACAGACTGACACACACACACACACACACACACACACACACACACACACACACACACACACACACACACACACACACAAAGATATAGCTGTGAGGACCTCCAGTAAATCTGGAGGGATAATCTAATATTATATTTACAGAAGTGCTCCAAGTATGGGAATGCTGTTAAAGGGTGAATTTGTCACAAGGAGAAGCCCTTTTCCTCATCTACCTCCCTGGCCAGCCACTGCCTTGCTTGTGTTCCCATGAATTGCTCCTGAGGCTGCAGCTGATCCCAATGAGGGTAAAACACTTTTAAGAATAGTGGGACCAACCCTAGCAAGGAGTGAGGCAAGAGCACCCAGAAACCCACCCTGTTTTTGCACTTGAGTTTTGGACAGCTTTAGAGTAACAGCTTTTTTGCTTTTTCTTAGTTTGCCAATCTGTGTTTTTGTAAGTCCTAGTGTATCTGCACCACCCATTTGTGATTTGTTCATTGAAATAGATGCACCGGTCTTAATTAGGTACGCCTTTTTAATTGCTTCTCTTTGAGCATTAGTTAAGTGAAATCCTACACCTTTGTAAGTCATTATTATACATTATATGAATAAAATGAGTACATTTTACAAATGTAATGAGTATTTTATATAATAACATTCATTTTTCCTTGAAGTGCATTCACAGTGAGGTATCTGTCACTCAACATGACTGTATACACATGGTAATTTGCATCAGCCCCATTAAACTGGAAGTTTCCTCCTAACTGCCAATTGATTTCTACATCAGCTGGGGATCCAATCAGCTTGTCTGCGTGTTTTGAAACATCAATATTAATAATGGGATACAAACTTGCAAATTCTTCTACACTGTTAGAGCTCCATGTATCTGTATCCTGATATTTATTCACAGCTTCTTGGAACCTCATGTAAGCTCTGCTGTAATTTCTGCTGGCTTCATCAAAATTAGTTATTAGTGCTCTCTCAGGATACTGCAAGCTGTTTACCCTGACAAATATTTGTTTCAGATTTGCATGATCAAATACCATGTTAGTTTGTTCTTGAGTGTTGTCTCGACCAACAGCTTGAAATGCAATGAATATGTGCGGAGGCAATTGCTCACTCTGCTGTGCTGTGACTCTCCATTATGGGCTATGTTCTGAACTGGTATATTGCTGTCTGTTAACTCTCATCTGCTCAAATTATAGCTTTTTCATCATTCCACTAGCCAGTTTTGTTTCCAGATCAGCCAAGTAACCCAAATTAGGTTCCACATTTGGCATCCACAAACTTATGTGGGATATCTTGAATTTCCCAGCATCAACACCATTCTGTCTGTGAATGTAGTTGTTAGAATTAGCTCTGTCCAAAAGGAGACTGTACTGAATTCCTCTTGTAATACTCGTGACATCTGTGCACAGTCCAAACACACTACTGAGAGGTAAAAACACACAAACCTCCTTGTTTCCTGCTGTGAGAAGGTTTCTCATGTTAAACTCTGAATTGTAGTTGTCTCTTCTAAGATTTCCCAAAGCAGTTCTCAATTCAGCTCTGGTTGTGTGATCAGCATTTGCTGTATTTGCAGCAGTATTGAATTCTCTTCCATCACTGCCACCATTTCCAGAGTCTTTGTACCACATCATATTACTCGCACTCGACTTGTTGTAATCATCTGAAAAACTAATCAGATTCATGATGGTAGAAGCCTGAGGCAGATACAGAGATACCTGTTCTACCTGCTGGTCATTTAGATGCAATTCTGCTGTATGAAAGAGGGACCATCCATTATTTACCAATGCAACATTATCTCCAGTATTGTAATTATTGTTATCATTTTTAAGCACTTTTCCTCTCACTTCCAGAAATGCTTTGTGTGGGAGAAGGAACACATCCAGGTCTCTCGTTTTCAGAATGTGCCTGCCATCTTTATCCATGTTGGTTGAGTCTCTCGGTAGGTTCTCAACATATTCAAATTTCTTAATGGAGTCATCAATAATTGGACCCTCAAAGAGGTCCAAGTAAGGAGACTTAATTTTTGCCATATATTGTATATACATTTTTTATTTGTTAGGAGTATGCTAATGTAGATATCCCATGTTGTTTGGAATGACATTAATAGGCAATCCATATTTACCTATTTGCTGCATTATAAAATGACTATCATAGCCTTTCAGATTGTGATAATAATAATAATAATAATAATAATAATAATAATAATACGATAATTTATAATGCGCACATATCTCACCACTTAGGTGACTCAAGGTGCACAAAGACAAAAAAGACAGGAATCATATCCGTCAATCTAAAATGAACATTACAGTCTTCATGAGCACTACCTCTGAATTGCCCTGTAATGTTACAATGGTCATGAACTTTTTGAATACCTTTCTTGCTTTCTTGAGTGCATATTTGTCCACAAATGTGGCAACTGTCTTGGCTTTCAAACAAGGCTTCATCTTCCTCAGTCATTACAAGAGGCTTGTTGAAGTGTTTTTCTTTGACACTTTTACAGTACACAACTTCCTCTAATACTGCCTCAATGAATTTGTAAACAGCATTAGGCCCCCTGTACAACTTCACTGGTTTGCTGTACTGTGGATCTATACAAACAAGCTTATAACCAAATCCACAATCAGTGTGCTTCAGGTACCTGTGTGTGAATGCTTCTTTGTTATTGGGTTCTGGGCCACTTATCTTTTCATTAATGGCTTCAAAATCAGCATAAATTGCAAAAAGTGCTTTGAGTTGCTTGTGAAAATTAGTAAATTTGAGTATTTTTTCTTTGGGCATTCTTATAGCTTGCATTCCATTAATTGCCAAACAGTCTGGCTTGTGATTTTGAAGTGCAGCTTCAGAACTAAAGCATTGAAGGCAGTGAAAACAAATGTGCTTTTTAACTTCATGTTTGGTTTGATTAAACATAAAGCTGTTGAAATCTTTAATTAAAACGTAATGGTTGTTGTAAAGCAATAGATTACACACAACCTTCTTTTTGGTTATATACAATGGAAAAGGTTGCTTGTCTTCATAACCAAACACATTAAATCCCTGGTTATTCTGATGTTCTATTTTGGGAATCTGATTGATGGTTACTGGAAATGTAATGCCAGAATAATTAACTTTGTCAACATGTGGCTTGTACTTTGTTACTCGTTCACCATTTTTACCAGCTGGATATAAATGAGCTAAATTGCACCACATGAAGCACTTGTCATCTTTGTTTTGTATGTTGAGGGGTCCTTTTTGAGTTTTTTAATTCTTTTGGCAGTTCAACATACGAAGAGCCTCTGTACACCGCTACATTAATGAAGTGGCCCTCAACCTCATCTACTGTCCACCCAGACCCATGTGAAATCCAGGTATCTATTTTGTTCCAAATGCTGCTGGTATCTAAATTTACATTGTCATTTATAGCTGTTATAGGAAAGCTGCTAAAATAGGCGTTTTGTGTGATGTCAATTTTTGTCAACTTTACCTTTAACACTATATTGTATTTTATTCTCCTAAATTCATTAGCTTTTGCACGTATAAATTGTGTAACAGACTGCTTGGTTTGATTGAGTTGACCCTCAGGTGAACTGATGTTCTCAATGTCAACAGTGTGACTACTAGTATAGCCTTTCATGACTCTGTCAGATTCTCTCATTGTCATTTGTTATAATATATATTAGAAAATTATTTTCTTTATATAATATATAAGAATGTCTGAAACAGGGAATTAAATGGTCACACATCCAATTTACGATTTATGCCAAGCAAATCGTGATGGTCATATACAACATGCAAGACTTAAAAATGAGTTTAAGGGTGCCTTTAATAAAAATGGCGACTTCGTTGTAAGGGTAAGGCCTGGAGATAAAAAAACCTATCGCTGTATTCAAGTCCATAGGTTTGTTTGGGAGTGTTTTAATGGAAGAATCCCTAAAGGAAAGAGTAGTTCATAAACATGGTGACAAAACCAATAACAGTCTTGACAACTTAAAACTTGAAATACAGAGTAGAGATTCTCATATGTTCAATGTAACCACTATAAAAATTACAAAATCTGTGCCACTAATGTTGAAACAGGGGAAAAAAGTCTTTTACAGTTTGTATCAGATACAAAAGACCCTTGGTATTAACCAAAAAACTGTCTACAAAGCTTATGCGGACAGAACACCAAGACGTGGTTATAGCTTTGATTTTGCTTTAAAGGTTGTTTGAGGAGTAAGTCTACGACTTTGAGGCGTACCCATTTAGTGTATACCTTTTCATAAACATTTCTAGTGGTGGTTTGTACAGGTCTGAGCTCTCAAGCTCTTCAATATTTTTAATATCTCGTTCAAGACGACTTCACCATCTCGTAACAACCGCACTCTGGTTAACAGGATTTTGTATTCTCTGTGGCAATGCTTGAGAAATTCCTTTTCTCACTCAGCTTAAGGTTTTGGTTTCTCTCTGTTAGAATGATAGGCACTGCTGTCACACCTGCACCAAACAAAGGAAAAGCAGGAATCAGGGCTATTATGCCCGATGTTGTGAGGATATCTCCTGTAATAATTAATGCTTTGTGAATCCCACCTAGTAATATAATTATAGCTCTTTCTATAAGCAGCAGTCATTCTGGTCAAGTAATCGTGTAGTTCATCTACGGTTTTTGAAACATTATAAATAATAAGGATAAATATTTTGATTGAACACAAACACATCGGAGTCTATTGCCTTTGGTTTGATAATAATGTTACTTATATAAGGGGTGTGTCTAAAAAGCAAAAATGCTGCAATATTCTTGATTTGATCAAATGGAACAATTAAACTGTCTATTGAACCTATAGGTAAAAAAAATTAGATAGAGAAGGACGAAGTCGGGAGCGAAACCCCAACCCACTGGGGGAGGAGAATAAGGAACTTCTTTATTCCAGGTACTAATAGAAGAATCATATTCTATTAGTTCTGCTGGAAGAACTTCTACATCAAGTAAATTAGTTCGTAAAAGCTTTGTGGTTTCTTCATCAAATACCTTAATAAATCTTAATCTTTTACCGGTTGGTTTAAGGCCACCACGATCAACATCAAATGAGCCAGTTATGTAATATTCCCCATCAGAATTATGATAGTTTCCCTTTGAACTTGTAAACGGGGGTAGATGGCTAGACAATTCAAAAAGTTTTGGGATTTGCAGCCATACTATTGTAAGGACGTTTTCTGGGTGTAGTCTGTTGTAGAGTTCAAGGGCAAGATAAAATTGATGTATAAGGTTAAGCTCTTGAATAAAAAAGAAGGTATTTTTTGCGGGAGTTCTTCTAGTTGGATTATCAGATTTAATAACATAAGCCATATCAAAGAAATCATCTCTTACAATACGCCATGTTATTGGGGGACCTGGAAGTCCACACAGATAGTATATCTTTGCAAAATAAAATCCTCTAGCATTTGTACCAGTAGTGTCATAAATAACATGCTCTTTATATTTTAAGTAGTCTTCTAAATGGCTAGAGAGATAAATCTTATCATTTAATATTTCTGCCCTTAAAGGAGGCTTTAAAAGTAGCTCTGAAACAAAAAAAACCCACCAACTCTTAGCTTTGAAGTTACTTCAACGGTTTTTCTACCTTTATCAACCACATCAGAGTTTTTGAAAATGACTTTTCTGAGAAATGTATGCTCTTTGCCTGATTTACCTTCAATGACTGATAGTGATTTGGGGCCTTCGTCGTCTACATACTTTTTGGTAGCTGCATCATTGTCTTCTGTGGGGGGTTCCATGTTTACTATCTTTTTTCCTTTCATGTCGCCATCAAAGCCTGTTTTGGTGTCAACATAAGACTTAGTTGCTGCATCTCTTTCTCCAGATGGTTCAGCTGCATGCACAAGCTGTTTGCCATCTAAATCCAAACGTGCTTCCATCGTTTTAGTTCCATCAACCTTTAAAAATGTGTTTTCTGCTGAAAGCAAAAGAGCAGACATTACCCCGTCCACATACTGTTTATTTGCAGCTTGTTTATTTCCTGTGGGGTGAGCCAATGAAAATATCTTGTTATTACTCATGTTTATGTTTCCTGTAACCTCTCCACCAGACAAAGGGACGTAATTTTGAACTGCTCCAGCAATGCTTGGAGTAAAACTTTCAATAGGCTTCTGGTGTTGCCCTAACATTGTTCCAAACTTTGTGTAATCCATATTTATATTATAATACTATGAATGAATATTATAAATTGTGATACATGCCATGACCCTCCAGTAAAACACCATTTTCTTGTTCCAGATTGTCCCCCCACTGGCCAGGGAAAAACTAATGTCCTGGTGAACTTGCTACTGAAATACTTCAATGCAGACCAGATTGTCATTCACACCATGAATCCCCAACAAGAGAAATATCAACTACTGCAAGATTTCTTTCAGTGTGTTCATGAATTCGATCCAGCCAAGCCCAAGAAAAGTACAAAAGCTCTCCTTAACCAGATAAAAGAGCAGTCTTGTGCCAACTCCGAATTGTGTGACTTGTTCAAAAATTGCTTTATAAGACTCCTAGAGAATGACAGACTTGGCACTACCTTTACATTGTGTGAAGATGTTGAGCCAGTTGAAAACCTTGATGACTCTGATCAAAAAGTAGTCATATTTGATGATGTAAAAATTGACTCCAAGAATATGAACACTGTTAAGGAGTACTTTTCTCTAAGCAGAAACAAAAACTGTAATTGTTTGTATCTGTGTCAGTCCTACTATGACGTTCCAAAATACATTCGAAGAAACACTAAGTGTTTTGTGTTGTTTAGCGGGCTGGACAATAAGGATGTGAGGTGTATAGCTCAAGACCACAGTGCTGGGATTACTTCAGATGAGTTTGTTCAAGTGTATCATGCAGCCACAGCAGAACCTTATTCATTCATGGTTTTGGACAAAACAGCAAGACTACCTTCAGAAATGTATAGAAAAGGGTTTGATTGCATTTACAACAAAATCAACTGATATTACAACAAAATGCATTAATTAAAGTAATATTGAAATACTATATACTGTAAATTATTGCAATGAGTTTTGAACATATACAAATAGTTAATAAGCAAAATGAGTTAATCAAGAAATACTTAAAAGCACGAGATGCAAACAAAGAAAAGTGGCTGCAACAAAAGTTGCTGAGGAAGAGTTCCAAAGAGATGTGGTACAGCCTTTCACTAAACCCATTGTAGAAGCAGTTCAAATGCCTCTACAGTCTATGCTTTCTCTTCCAGATTTACCACCTCTTCTGCCTTTGCCTCCACCTGAAGGTCTAAATATTGACCTGGATGCAGATATTGATCCTAATGCATTGGAAAATTACAATCTCCCAAAACTTTCTTCCACGTTATCGGCTACCTCAGAAGATACTCTTTTGGAGAGCTTAAAGCTTTTAAACGACAAATCTGTGGATCTTATTCAAAGACTTGGCAGTAAAAAAGGAGGAAAAAAAAAAATATCGGCAAGAAAAGGAAGAGATTCAGTATGACCTCACTAATCTACAAACGTATAGAAGAAGAATTCAGGGTCTCATTAATGAATATGCAGTAATTAAAATGCCAAAGCGTAAACCTAAGACTTTTTAAAGGAAATGTTTGGAACTGGTCTGCCAAGGCATCCATACAAGTTAACAAAAGACTTCATGTTTGGAAATCTTAAGATTGACCCAACACAGCTATCTCAACTGAAGCTAATTGCATTTAAAGATGGTAAAAAGGTACTTAGTAAACCAGTTGACTATGATTTCATGGAACTGCTTCATAAAAGGTTTAACTCTAAGAAGCAGTACAGCCCAGCAGCCCTTACAACCTTTAAAAAGTTGGTTGAGCTGTCTGGTTTGCCCATAAACCAAAGATCCTTAAAGTTTACAAAAGTTGTTAAGGGTTGCACACCAGAGGACTTAGCAAATAGACTGACTGTATTGACTGGAAGTGTAGAAGCAGGAAACAAATCCAAGCATGTTACTAATGAGATAGTAGATATCCTCACAAAGCTGTTAAACAGTAACATTATCAGCAAAGAGGAATATAAAACCATTTATGAAAAATACATCAATATATAAACCAATATTTTATTTGTATGAAATATACATGGAAGAAAAGGTTGTTTTGAGCAGTGCTGCAGCACCTATAGGTTGTGCATATGACTTTACCATTGACTTGAAGGTAGACCCCTCTAAACGGTATGAAATTGGACTAGAAAAGGCTTTTATCCCAAACACTTGGCATAATGTAAGCTATCATAACAACCAATTTGATTACATTGTCTGTCCTGCTATTACAAATCTTAGAATACTGTGGAAGTACACATCTGAAATAAACCACAATAAAGGAAAACATTAAGAACAATGGAGACAATCCAGATTGCATAGAATAAGCTTAGTTAACCAAAGAGTTAAAGTGGTTGTTCATTGTGGCTATGCAGTGGTGTTTGAACATCATGAAAGTGTGGGGAACTTTCTTGGCTTTAAAATGGAAAGAATTTATGACTATGCTTATGGTAAAAAACTTCCTGACCCATTGGTAAAAATTCATTCTTCTAATGGGGGAGTCATTCACTCATTTGTGCCTTCATTCAGCTCATTTGGAAAACTAATAGAAGCAAACCCCTCATTTGTAAGGTACATACCTCTTCAAACAGACAAAATAAGGTTGTGGATCACTGATGAATCTGATAATCCAATTATGTTGTGGAATGATGTTTTTTATGTATTTAGAATCAGAGAAAAAACATCATTACGTTTGTAAAATGTACTAACTACGTTTGTAAAATGTATTTGTACTAAGTATAAAGATGTTTGAAACGATCCTATTCTTAGATAGTTCTGGGCAGCAATGCCAAAACTTTACCACTTACTTTAGAGAAAACATTGTTCTAGACCCAAGCAAGCAATACAAGATAGCTCTAATCAGTGCTGATCTCTGGTATTCATGGTTCAATGTGACAGAACAAAACAACAAATTTAATTATGTCAAAAATTGTCAGGTTTTAACAATTACTATACCACCCGGTGCTTACAACATTCCAGATATAGATAAAGAAATTATACAAAAAGGAATGAAAAGTTGTACTTTGACCTGCAACAAAAACTTTACCTGTTGGCAAATTGTGTACAATACACACAAGTGCATATGGCGTACATTCAACTAAATGTGCTTACATTCTACAATAAAACCTGTGTTATACAGCCACCTGGGGGACCAGACCAAAGTGGCCACATAAGGCAGGTGGCCTTATAACACTGGAGTTATGAGCCCATTTTTACTGTAGTCTGTTCTAAACTTGAGTGCACAAATAAATTAGGTTACCTGAAGTCAGCTTCAAGAAGAGGCCCATTCTTCAGAGCAGATGGCAGCAGGAAACTGTTGCACAGCTTCCTGTAGAACTTTTCAAGTGATGCTTGAACTTCATGGATTTTGGCCTTGTCTGTCTGCATTTCTGTATTCACCTCATCAAATTTCTGAAAAGTAAAACAAGACTGAAAGCCAACAGACAAAAACAGTAAATAATTACCTACACTGCTCAAAATGAAACAAATAAATAAATGGTAATGAAATCATGTTATATATAAATTGATAATATGTTTGGATGAACTAGAACAATTAAGACACACAAAATATTACACTTACCTCCATGGCAAATGTCAAGAATGAAGCATACAGCTTTCCAGTGTGTCTCTGCAAGAATGCATTCACCCTTGTCTTGATTGTGTTCTGGTCACTGAGGTCTGTAGACCTCTCTTTCGTCGTCATGCATTCTTCAGCGAAGAACAGCTTCAGCGGTTCCCACTGCTGGATAACACGCTGAAGAGCCAATCCAAGAGAAAGCCATCGAGTTAGGCAGTGGTCAACAGCTTTCAACAGTGGGGTGCCGCACTTCTCTTGCAACTCCTGGAACCTACAGCAATAACCAGAGAAAAATTACTGAAAACTGTTAACATCAGTCACTGTTCTGGTATTTTATTAGCTTAAAAAAAAACACAAAAAGTACAGTACCAGAAATCACCACAATTATTAATTGACTTTGCCTTGGGCAAAAACCAAGGCTACAGCAAAATTTTGTTATGTTGTACTGTTATGTGAGGATTATCTTCAGCCGTGGTAAGCTCCTAACATAACAACTGGCATTCTCTGGAGACAGAGATCAAATCCCCTATATGGCGGGGTGTTCAAAAACAGTCACACATGCCCAGGAAGAACAACTTGAAAATAGTGTCAGCTATAGTGAGCGAAAGACCATCATCAAGGCATTGATGAGGCCGGGGACAAACAGAGACGACTACCACTTGATGTCCAGAGAGCAGCAGGTCGTCTTTATCAAGCTGCGCACCGGCCACAACAGGTTCAATGCTCACATGAACCGAAAGTACAGGCTGGCACCATCACCAACATGCGCATGTGGTCTGGAAGACCAAACAGCAGAACACATACTCCAGAGTTGTCCCTTACTTGAAGAAGAAAGGAGGGAAGTGTGGCCATTACCAACTCCCCTGCAGACCAAACTATATGGCAGCCGCGACGACATGGAGAAAACGACGACATTCATTACCCACACCGGATTGACAGTATAGCCACTGCGAACGAGAAGAAGAAGTTACACATGCAATCATCTCACCCCCTTGGGTGATCCTGGGAGTGTTTAGCCCAGGTACACAACAACAACAACAACATTAATTGACTGACCTGTGTTGTCTGTTAGAGCTCTTGTTGATGTACCAGGCAATCTGCCGCAGGATGTCGTCAAAGTCGAACTCGCTTTGAAATGCCTTTGTTGCTTTCTTGGCAGCAAGGTTGAGCAGGTGGCACACACACCCAGCCAAGTGTACGTTTTTGTGCACTTTCCTCATGGACGATATCACTCCTTTCTTGTGTCCAGTCATTACATTTGCATTGTCACACACGAACGCCAAGCAGTTCTTCCAGTTAATG
The DNA here is from genome assembly GCA_034096865.1 of Theodoxus fluviatilis. NCBI lineage: Eukaryota > Metazoa > Mollusca > Gastropoda > Cycloneritida > Neritidae > Theodoxus > Theodoxus fluviatilis. Next base: position 24,570 of record JAWQFJ010009319.1, on the reverse strand, counting down.
TCTAGGTCGTTCAGTGCAGTGTCTAAAACACTAAAAATGTTTGCGCCTGTGGAGCTCTCTGATAAGGTCGGGTTTGCCAGCAGCTCAGTGTGGATGCTCCTGTTGACATCATAGTATCGTACCACGATCGGATAATACTTATTTCCTCCCTCCTGGCTGCCATCTGTCCCAAGAATGAATGGTCCCTTGCTCATGGCAGATGCCGATGTTTGCACTGCCGAATAGGCAAGGCACTTCACAATCGCATGGTTGTTGTTCGACCACATTCGTAGTCCTGTGCAATCGCGTTCCCAGGAAACATTTTCCAACAAAGTGATCTGCTGCACTGATGGGTATATTGTGTTCCACAAGAACGATGTGAACAAATAGTCTGCTAAAATGACTGATTGCAGGGGCGGATCTGGGTTTTGAAAGGGGGGGGTGCAAAGTTCTTTTTTGTTTTGTTTTGTATCTTATCAGCGAAGGCGCGAAGCGCCGAACCGACGGCGCGAAGCGCCGAACCGACGGCGCGAAGCGCCGAGCATGCTAGGGGGGTCCGGGGGCATGCCCCCCCGGAATTTTTTTTTAAAAAGGAAGCAAAATGGTGCAATCTGGTGCAATCTGAGCGTGTAAAGTGCTATTTTCAGGCGATACATTTTGCCACTGATGTGGTGGGGGGTGGAGATAGGACCAACTGTCTCTCTCTTGGGAAGCACATGCTCGAAAATGTACAGTGCTAAATAAGTACGATGTTAATAATAAAGAATCACAATTCACAAAAACAACATGAGGAAAAACTCTTTGCAACAAGATCATACCTCGAATTTAATAATCTTTATTCCGAATATGTAAGAAGACATCTGTAACCAGTTTGTTGTGGGAGTCAGGCCTGGTCAGTCTAGAGACATTGAATAAACACACACATGGAGGAATTTGCCTAGTCATAGGCCTAATCATGTGACAACATTTTCTGTGGCTGAAGGCGCATGACTGTGTTGTATTTTGTTGCAAATCTGTTGACAGCATCTGGAATGTCTATTTTCATTCCTGTATTAGCATCTCTCAGTCTCTCTCTCTCTCTCTCTTTCTCTTTTTTCTTCTTCTTTTTTTTGCTGTATGTGTGAGTGTGTGTGTGTGTGTGTGTGTGTGTGTGTAAGGGGGGGGGGTGCAATTACATTTAATTTTACTAGTGCATTCCTATATTTATCAGCATCTCTCTCTCTGCACCCACCCACCCCTTTTTATTTTGGATGGGGGGGGGGGGGGGGTGCAATTACATCACTATATTTATCAACATATTTCTCTTTCCATTTTTTTATTTATGTATTATCATTGTTTATGTATTTTATTTCTTTAATTTATTTAGTTAGTTTTTTGGCCGGGGGTGGAATTACATTTACATTACTATATTTATCAGCATCTCTTTCTCTTTTTTGTTCTGCCGAGGGAGGGGGGGGGGTGCAATTACATTTACATTACTATATTTATCAGCTTCTCTCTTTCTTTCTTTTTTAAGCCGAGGAGGGGGGGGGGGTGCAATTATATTTACATTCCAATATTTATCAACATCTCTTTCCCTGAGTCTCTCTCTCATTTTTTTGTCTTTTTGCTTGGGGGGGGGGGGGGGGGTGCAATTACATTTACATTACTACATTATCAACATATCTCTTTTTTTTCTTTCTTTCTTTCTTTTTTTTCTTCTTTTTTTTTTTTTGTCCCGCTGGGGGGGGGTGCAATTGCACCCATTGCACCCCCCCCAGATCCGCCCCTGGATTGATTGTCCTCTGCAGTCGTTGGCTTGAAATAGGCAGTGAGCAGTTTTGCTCGGCTTTTCCGTGGCTGTCCTCTTGTGTGTGGCAGTACCCACGTGTTTCTCGATGTCAATCCGACCCCCGTGAGCAATCGAAAAATCAGACTGACAGTACGTGCATCTTGCGGCTGAGGAGTTATGGATAATCCTTGGTGTAGTCTGCTTTAAACTGCTGACAACTGGGTCGAGACTTTGGTGCCTTCTTTGGGGGAGTAGCAGCGAGATTGACAGTTTCTGCGGGTGTCTTTTGCTTCGATGCCATTTTTACGGTCAAACAACTGCGCTTCGCTTTCATTCTTCTTCTTCTTTCATTCTTCTTCTTCTTTCATTCTTCTTCGTCTTTCATTCTTCTTCGTCTTTCATTCTTCTTCTTCTTTCATTCTTCTTCTTTCATTCTTCTTCTTCTTTCATTCTTCTTCTTCTTTCATTCTTCTTCTTTCATTCTTCTTCTTTCATTCTTCTTCTTCTTTCATTCTTCTTCTTCTTTCGTTCTTCTTCTTCTTTCATTCTTCTTCTTCTTTCATTCTTCTTCTTCTTTCATTCTTCTTCTTCTTTTCTACTTCTTCTTCTTTCATTCTTCTTCTTTTTCTTTCATTCTTCTTCTTCTTTCATTCTTCTTCTTCTTTCATTCTTCTTCTTCTTTCATTCTTCTTCTTCTTTTATTCTTCTTCTTCTTTCATTCTTCTTCTTTCATTCTTCTTCTTCTTTCATTCTTCTTCTTTCATTCTTCTTCTTTCATTCTTCTTCTTCTTTCATTCTTCTTCTTCTTTCATTCTTCTTCTTTCATTCTTCTTCTTCTTTCATTCTTCTTCTTCTTTCATTCTTCTTCTTCTTTCATTCTTCTTCTTTCATTCTTCTTCTTCTTTCGTTCTTCTTCTTCTGTCATTCTTCTTCTTCTTTCATTCTTCTTCTTCTTCCATTCTTCTTCTTCTTTCATTCTTCTTCTTGCATTCTTCTTCTTCTTTCATTCTTCTTCTTCTTCTTTCATTCTTCTTCTTCTTTTATTCTTCTTCTTCTTTCATTCTTCTTCTTCTTTCATTCTTCTTCTTCTTCTTTTCTTCTTCTTCTTCTTCTTTCATTCTTCTTCTTCTTCTTTCATTCTTCTTCTTCTACTTTTCTTCTTCTTCTTCTTCTTTCATTCTTCTTCTTCTTCTTTCATTCTTCTTCTTCTTTTTTCATTCTTCTTCTTTCATTCTTCTTCTTCTTCTTTCATTCTTCTTCTTCTTCTTTTCTTCTTCTTCTTCTTCTTTCATTCTTCTTTTTTTTCTTTCATCCTTCTTCTTCTTCTTACATTCTTCTTCTTCTTCTTTCATTCTTCTTCTTCTTTCATTCTTCTTCTTCTTTCATTCTTCTTCTTCTTTCATGCTTCTTCTTCTTCTTTCATTCCTCTTCTTCTTACATTCTTCTTCTTCTTCTTTCATTCTTCTTCTTCTTCTTTCATTCTTCTTCTTCTTTCATTCTTCTTCTTCTTCTTCTTCTTTCATTCTTCTTCTTCTTCTTTTATTCTTCTTCTTCTTCTTTCATTCTTCTTCTTTTTTCGTTCTTCTTCTTCTTTTCTACTTCTTCTTCTTTCATTCTTCTTCTTTTTCTTTCATTCTTCTTCTTCTTTCATTCTTCTTCTTCTTTCATTCTTCTTCTTCTTTCATTCTTCTTCTTCTTTCATTCTTCTTCTTCTTTCATTCTTCTTCTTTCATTCTTCTTCTTCTTTCATTCTTCTTCTTTCATTCTTCTTCTTTCATTCTTCTTCTTCTTTCATTCTTCTTCTTTCATTCTTCTTCTTCTTTCATTCTTCTTCTTCTTTCATTCTTCTTCTTCTTTCATTCTTCTTCTTTCATTCTTCTTCTTCTTTCGTTCTTCTTCTTCTGTCATTCTTCTTCTTCTTTCATTCTTCTTCTTCTTCCATTCTTCTTCTTTCATTCTTCTTCTTGCATTCGTCTTCTTCTTTCATTCTTCTTCTTCTTCTTTCATTCTTCTTCTTCTTTTATTCTTCTTCTTCTTTCATTCTTCTTCTTCTTTCATTCTTCTTCTTCTTCTTTTCTTCTTCTTCTTCTTCTTTCATTCTTCTTCTTCTTCTTTCATTCTTCTTCTTCTACTTTTCTTCTTCTTCTTCTTCTTTCATTCTTCTTCTTCTTCTTTCCTTCTTCTTCTTCTTTTTTCATTCTTCTTCTTTCATTCTTCTTCTTCTTCTTTCATTCTTCTTCTTCTTCTTTTCTTCTTCTTCTTCTTCTTCTTTCATTCTTCTTATTTTTCTTTCATCCTTCTTCTTCTTCTTACATTCTTCTTCTTCTTCTTTCATTCTTCTTCTTCTTTCATTCTTCTTCTTCTTTCATTCTTCTTCTTCTTTCATGCTTCTTCTTCTTCTTTCATTCCTCTTCTTCTTACATTCTTCTTCTTCTTTCATTCTTCTTCTTCTTCTTTCATTCTTCTTCTTCTTTCATTCTTCTTCTTCTTCTTCTTCTTCATTCTTCTTCTTCTTTTATTCTTCTTCTTCTTCTTTCATTCTTCTTCTTTTTTCGTTCTTCTTCTTCTTCTTTCATTCTTCTTCTTCTTTCATTCTTCTTCTTTTTCTTTCATTCTTCTTCTTCTTCTTCTTTCATTCTTCTTCTTCTTCTTTCATTCTTCTTCTTCTTCTTTCATTCTTCTTCTTCTTTCATTCTTCTTCTTCTTCTTCTTCTTCTTCTTCTTCTTCTTCTTCTTCTTCTTCTTCTTCTTCTTCTTCTTCTTCTTCTTCTTCTTCTTCTTCATTCTTCTTCTTCTTCTTCTTCTTCTTCTTCTTCTTCTTCTTCTTCTTCTTCTTTCATTCTTCTTCTTCTTCTTTCATTCTTCTTCTTCTTCTTTCATTCTTCTTCTTCTTTCATTCTTCTTCTTCTTCTTTCATTCTTCTTCTTCTTCTTTCATTCTTCTTCTTCTTCTTTCATTCTTCTTCTTTCATTCTTCTTCTTCTTTCATTCTTCTTCTTCTTCTTTCATTCTTCTTCTTCTTCTTCTTCTTCTTCTTCTTCTTCTTCTTCTTCTTCTTCTTTCATTCTTCTTCTTCTTCATTCATTCTTCTTCTTCTTCCATTCTTCTTCTTACATTCTTCTTCTTCTTCTTTCATTCTTCTTCTTCTTTCATTCTTCTTCTTCTTTCATTCTTCTTCTTCTTTCATTCTTCTTCGTCTTTCATTCTTCTTCGTCTTTCATTCTTCTTCTTCTTTCATTCTTCTTCTTCTTTCATTCTTCTTCTTCTTTCATTCTTCTTCTTCTTTCATTCTTCTTCTTCTTTCAATCTCCTTCCTCTTTCATTCTCCTTCTTCTTTCATTCTTCTTCTTCTTTCATTCTTCTTCTTCTTTCATTCTTCTTCTTCTTTCATTCTTCTTCTTTCATTCTTCTTCTTCTTCCATTCTTCTTCTTTCATTCTTCTTCTTTCATTCTTCTTCTTCTTTCATTCTTCTTCTTTCATTCTTCTTCTTCTTTCGTTCTTCTTCTTCTTTCATTCTTCTTCTTTCATTTCATTCTTCTTCTTCCTGTTTCATTCTTCTTCTTCTTCTTTCATTCTTCTTCTTCTTTTTCTTCTTCTTCTTCTTCTTCTTTCTTCTTCTTCTTCTTTCTCCTTCTTCTTCTTTCTTCTTCATCTTCTTCTTCTTTCTTCATCTTTCATTCTTCTTCTTCCTTCTTTCCTTCTTCTTCTTCTTCTTCCTTCTTCTTCTTTCTTCTTCCTTCTTCTTCTCTTCTTCTTCTTCTTCTCTTCTTCTTCTCTTCTTTCTTCTTCTTCTTCTTTCTTCTTCTTCTTCTTTCTTCTTCTTCTTCTTCTTCTTCTCCTCTTTCTTCTTCTTCTTCTTTTCTTCTTCTCTTCTTCTTTCTTCTTCTTCTTCTTCTTTCTTCTTCTTCTTCTTCTTTCTTCATCTTCTTCTTCTTTCTTCTTCTTCTTCCTTCTTCTTCTTTCTTCTTCTTCTTCTTTCTTCTTCTTCTTCTCTTCTGCTTCGTCTTCTTCTTCTTTCTTCTTCTTCTTCTTCTTTCATTCTCTTCTTCTTCTCACTTCTTCTTCTTCTTCTTCTTCTTCTTGTCTATTCTTCTTCTCCTTCTTTCATTCTTCTTCTTCTTTCATTCTTCTTCTTCTTTCATTCTTCTTCTTCTTTCATCTTCTTCTTCTTTCATTCTTCTTCTTCTTCTTCTTCTTCTTCTTCTTCTTCTTCTTCTTCTTCTTTCTTTCTTCTCTTCTTTCCTTCTTCTTTCTTCTTCTTTCTCTTCTTCTTCTTCTTCTTTCATTCTTCTTCTTCTCTTCTTCTTCTTCTTCTTTCTTCTTCTTCTTCTTCTTTCCCTTCTTCTCTCTTCTTTCCATTCTTCTTCTTCTTTCTTTTCTTCTGTTCTTTCTTCTTTTCTTTTCTTCTTCTTCTCTTTCTTCTTTCTCTTCTTCTTCTCTTCTTTCCTTCTTCTTCTTTTTCTTCTCTCTCTTCTTCTTCTTGTCTCTTCTTCTTCATCTTTCTTTCTTCTCTTCTTCTTTCTTCTTCTTCTTTCTTCTGCTTCTTCTTCTTCTTTCATTCTTCTCTCTTTTCCTTCTCTTTCTTCTTCTTCCTTCTTCTTTCTTCTTCTTCTTCTCTTCTTCTTCTTTCATTCTTCTTCTTCTTCTTCTTCTTTCTTCTTCTCTGTTTCTTTCTTCTTCTTCTTCTTTCTTCTCTTCTTCCTTCTCTACTCTTTTCTCTTTCTATCTTCTTTCTTCTTTCTTCTTCTTCTTCTTCTCTTCTTCTCTTCTTCTTTCTTCTCTTCCTTGTCTTCTTCTTCTTCTCTTCATTCTTCTTCTTCTTCCTCATTCTTCTTCTTCCTCATTCTTCTTCTTCTTGCTCCTCCTTCTTCTTCTTCTCCTTCTTCTTTTCTTCTTCTTTCTTCCTTCTTCTTCTTCTTTCTTCTTCTATCTCTTCTTCTTCATTCTGTCTTCTTCTTCCTTCTTCTTCTTTCTTCTTCTTCTTCTTTCATTCTTCTTCTTCTTCTTCTCCATCTTCTTTCTTCTCCTTCTTCTTCTTCATTTCTTCTTCTCCTTCCTTCTTTCTTCTCCTTCCTTCCTTCTTCTTCTTCTTCTTTCCTTCTTCTTTCTTCTTCTTCTTTTCTTTTCTTCTTTCTTCTTCTTCTTTCCTTCTTCTTTCTTCTTCTTCTTTCATTCTTCTTTCTTCTTCTTCTTCTTTCCTTCTTCTTCTTCTTCTTCTTCTTCTTCTTTCATTCTTTCTTTCGTCCTGCCTTCCTTCTTCTTCTTCATCTTCTTCTCTCTTCTTTCTTCTTCATCTTCTTTCTTCTTATTCTTATTTCTTCTTCTCCTTTTTTATTCTTCTTCTTCTTTCTTCTTCTTTCTTCTTTCATCTGTCATATTTTTTCTTCTTCTTTCTTCTTTCATTCTTCTTCTCTCTCTTCTTCTCATAGTCCCTTCATTCTTCTTCATCTTCTCTTCATTCTTCATCTTCTTCTTCTTCCTCTTTCATCTTCTTCTTCTTTCATTCTTCTTCTTCTTCCTTATTCTTTCTTCTTCTTCTTCTCTTCTCTCTTCTTCATCTTCCTCCTCTTCTTCTTCTTCTTCTCTTCTTCTTCTTATCATTCTTCCTTCTTCTTCTTCTTACTTCTTTCTTTCTCTCTTCTTCTTCTTTCTCCTTCATTCTTCATTCTTCTTTCATTCTTCTTCTTATAACTTTCTTCTTCTTCTTTCATTCTTACTCTCTTCTTCTTCATCTTCTTCTTCCTTCTTCTTCTTCTTCTTCTCATTCTTCTTCTTCTTCTTTCATTCTCTTCTCTTCTTCATTCTTCTTTCTTCTCTTCTTCTCATCTTCTCTTCTTCTTTCTTCTTCTTCATTCTTCCATTCCTCTTCTTCTCTTCTTCTTCTTCTTTCATTCTTCTTCTTTTCCTCATTTCATCTCTTCTTCTACTTTCTTCTTCTTCTTTCTTCTCATTCTTCTTCGTTCTTCTTCTATCTCTCTTCTCTTCATTCCTTCATTCTTCTCTCTCATTCTTCTTCTTCTTTCATTCTTCTTCTCTTTCATTCTTCTTCTCTCTTTCATTCTTCTTCCTTCTTCATTCTTCTTCTTCCTCTTCTTACTTCTTCTTCTCTCTTCTTCACTTCTTCTTCTTCATCTCTCTTCTCATCTCTTCTTCCTCTTCTTCATTCTTCTTCTTCTTCTTTCCTTCCTTCTATCTTCTTCATCTTCTTCATCTCTTTCTTTCACTTCTTCTTCATCTCTTCTTCTCTTCATTCTTCTTCTTCTTCTCTCTTCCATCATTCTTCTCTTCATCTTCATTCTTCTTCTTCTTCATTCTTTCCTCTTCTTCTTCTTTTCATTCTTCTTCTTCTTTCATTCTTCTTCCTTCTTCTCTTCTTCATCTTCTTTCATTCTTCTTCTTCTCTATTCATCTCATCTCTCTTCTTTCATTCTTCTTCTTTCCTTCATTCTTCTTCTTCATTCTCTCTTCTTCTTCTCTTCATCTTCTTCTCTTCTTCTTCATTTCTTCTCTTCTTCTTCCTTCATTCTCTTCTTCTTTCATCTTCCTCTTCTTCCTTCATTCTTCTTCTTCTTCTTCTTCTTATCTCTTCTTATTATCTCTTCTTCTTCTTATCTTCTTCTTCTTCCTTTCATCTTCTTCTTCTTTCTTCTCTCTCTTCTTCTCTCTTCTTCTTCATTCTTCTTTCTTCATTCTCTTCTTCTTCTCATTCTTCTTATCTTCTTCATTCTCTTCTTCTTCTTCCATTCTTCTTCTTCTCTCATCTTCTTCTTCTTCTCATTCTTCTTCTTCTTCTCATTCTTCTTCTTTTCTTTCATTCTTCTTCTTCTTTCTTCTTCTTCTTCTGCTTCATCTTTTTCTTCTTCTTCTTTCCATTCTTCTTTCCATTCTTCTTCTTCTTTCACTGTTCTTCTTCTTCTTTCATTCTTCTTCTTCTTCTTACATTCTTTCTTCTTCTTTCATTCTTCTTCTTCTTCTTTCATTCTTCTTCTTTCATTCTTCTTCTTCTTCTTCTTCTTTCATTCTTCTTCTTCTTCTTTTATTCTTCTTCTTCTTCTTTCATTCTTCTTCTTCTTCTTTCATTCTTCTTCTTCTTCTTTCATTCTTCTTCTTCTTTCATCCTTCTTCTTCTTCTTTCATTCTTCTTCTTCTTCGTTCATTCTTCTTCTTCTTTCATTCTTCTTCTTCTTCTTCTTCTTTCATTCTTCTTCTTCTTCTTTCATTCTTCTTCTTCCTCCTCTTCTTCTTCTTCTTCTTCTTCTTCTTCTTCTTCTTCTTCTTCTTCTTCTTCTTCTTCTTCTTTCATTCTTCTTCTTCTTGTTTCATTCTTCTTCTTCTTCTTCTTCTTTCATTCTTCTTCTTCTTCATTCATTCTTCTTCTTCTTCCATTCTTCTTCTTTCATTTTTCTTCTTCTTCTTTCATTCTTCTTCTTCTTCTTTCATTCTTCTTCTTTCATTCTTCTTCTTCTTCTTTCATTCTTCTTCTTCTTCTTTCATTCTTCTTCTTCTTCTTTCATTCTTCTTCTTCTTCTTTCATTCTTCTTCTTCTTCTTACATTCTTCTTCTTCTTCTTCTTTCATTCTTCTTCTTCTTTCATGTTTCTTCTTCTTCTTTCATTCTTCTTCTTCTTCTTACATTCTTCTTCTTCTTTCCCTCTTCTTCTTCTTCTTCTTCTTCTTCTTCTTCTTCTTCTTCTTCTTCTTCTTCTTCTTCTTCTTCTTCTTCTTCTTCTTCGTCTTCTTCTTCTTCTTCTTCTTCTTCTTTCATTCTTCTTCTTCTTCTTCTTCTTCTTTTACTCTTCTTCTTCTTCTTCTTTCATTCTTCTTCTTCTTTTTTCGTTCTTCTTCTTCTTCTTTCATTCTTCTTCTTCTTTCATTCTTCTTCTTCTTCCATTCTTCTTCTTTCATTCTTCTTTCATTCTTCTTCTTCTTCTTTCATTCTTCTTCTTCTTCTTTCATTCTTCTTATTCTTCGTTCATTCTTCTTCTTCTTTCATTCTTCTTCTTCTTCTTCTTTCATTCTTCTTCTTCTTTCATTCTTCTTCTTCTTCTTCTTCTTCTACTTCTTCTTCTTCTTCTTCTTTCATTCTTCTTCTTCTTCTTTCATCTTCTTCTTCTTCTTCTTCTTCTTCTTCTTCTTCTTCTTCTTCTTCTTCTTCTTCTTCTTCTTCTTCTTCTTTCATTCTTCTTCTTCTTCTTTCATTCTTCTTCTTCTTCTTTCATTCTTCTTCTTCTTTCTTTCATTCTTCTTCTTCTTCTTTCATTCTTCTTCTTTCATTCTTCTTCTTCTTCTTTCATTCTTCTTCTTCTTCTTTCATTCTTCTTCTTCTTCTTCTTCTTCTTTCATTCTTCTTCTTCTTCATTCGTTCTTCTTCTTCTTCCATTCCTCTTCTTTCATTCTTCTTCTTCTTCTTTCATTCTTCTTCTTCTTCTTCTTTCATTCTTCTTCTTCTTTCATTCTTCTTCTTCTTTCATTCTTCTTCTTCTTCTTTTATTCTTCTTCTTCTTCTTCTTCTTCTTCTTCTTTCATTCTTCTTCTTCTTTCATTCTTCTTCTTCTTTCATTCTTCTTCTTCTTCTTACATTCTTCTTCTTCTTCTTTCATTCTTCTTCTTTCATGCTTCTTCTTCTTCTTTCATTCTTCTTCTTCTTCTTTCATTCTTCTTCTTCTTCTTTCATTCTTCTTCTTCTTCTTTCATTCTTCTTCTTCTTCTTTCATTCTTCTTCTTCTTTTATTCTTCTTCTTCTTCTTTCATTCTTCTTCTTCTTCTTTCGTTCTTCTTCTTCTTCTTTCATTCTTCTTCTTCTTTCATTCTTCTTCTTCTTTCATTCTTCTTCTTCTTCTTTCATTCTTCTTCTTCTTCTTCTTTCATTCTTCTTCTTCTTCTTGCATTCTTCTTCTTCTTCTTGCATTGTTCTTCTTCTTCTTGCATTCTTCTTCTTCTTCTTCTTGCATTCTTCTTCTTCTTGCATTCTTCTTCTTTTTATTGCATTCTTCTTCTTCTTCTTGCATTCTTCCTTGCATTCTTCTTCTTCTTCTTCTTCTTCTTTTTCTTTCATTCTTCTTCTTCTTCTTCTTTCTTCTTCTTCTTCTTCTTTCTTCTTCTTCTTCTTTTTCTTTCATTCTTCTTCTTCTTCTTCTTCTTCTTCTTCTTCTTCTTCTACTACTTCTTTCTTCTTTCATTCTTCTTCTTCTTTCATTCTTCTTCTTTCTTCTTCTTCTTTCATTCTTCTTCTTCTTTCTTCTTCTTCTTTCATTCTTCTCCTTTCATTCTTCTTCTTCTCTCATTATTCCTGATTATTTCTGCTGTGATTAATTCTGCTGTGAATAATTCTGCTGTGATTAATTCTGTTGTGATTAATTCTGTTGTGATTATTTCTGTTGTGATTAATTCTGTTGTGATTAATTCTGTTGTCGTAAATTCTGTTGTCGTAAATTCTGTTGTCGTTAATTCTGTTGTCGTTAATTCTGTTGTCGTTAATATTGTTGTGGTTATTTCTGTTGTGGTTATTTCTGTTGTGGTTATTTCTGTTGTGGTTATTTCTGTGGTGGTTATTTCTGCTGTGGTTATTTCTGTTGTGGGGAATTCTGTTGTGGTTAATTCTGTTTTGGTTAATTCTGTTGTGGATAATTCTGTTGTGGTTAATTCTGTTGTGGATAATTCTGTTGTGGTTAATTCTGTTGTGGTTAATTCTATTGTGGTTAATTGTGCTGCAATTATTTCTGCTGTGATTATTTCTGCTGTGCTTTTTTCTGCTGTAATTATTTCTGTTGTGAATAATTCTGCTGTAATTATTTCTGCTGTGATTTTTTTCTGCTGTGATTAGTTCTGCTGTGATTATTTCTGTTGTGATTAATTCTGTTGTGAATAATTCTGTTGTGATGAATTCTGTTGTGAATATTTCTGTTGTCATTAATTCTATTGTCATTAATTCTGTTGTGATTAATTCTGTTGTGATTAATTCTGTTGTGATTAATTCTGTTGTGATTAATTCTGTTGTGATTAATTCTGTTGTGATTAATTCTGTTGTCATTAATTCTGTTGTCATTAATTCTGTTGTCATTAATTCTGTTCTCATTAATCCTGTTCTCATTAATTCTTTTGTCATTAATTCTGTTGTCATTAATTTTGTTGTCGTTAATTCTGTTGTTGTTAATTCTGTTGTCGTTAATTCTCTTTTCATTAATTCTGTCGTCGTTAATTCTGTTGTCGTTCATTCTGTTGTCGTTAATTCTGTTGTCGTTACTTCTGTTGTCTCTAATTCTGTTGTTGTTAATTCCGTTGTGGTTATTTCTGTTGTGGTTATTTCTGTTGTGGTTATTTATGTTGTGGTTAATTCTGTTGTGGTTAATTCTGTTGTGGTTAAGTTTGTTCACTTTCTACTCACAGTTTGCTTACTTCCTACTCACAGTTTGTTCACTTCCTACTCACATTTCGTTCACTTTCTACTCATATTTCGTTCACTTTCTACTCACATTTCGTTCACTTTCTACTCACATTTCGTTCACTTTCTACTCACAGGTTGCTTACTTCCTACTCACAGTTTGCTCACTTCCTACTCACATTTCGTTCACTTTCTACTCACATTTTGCTTACTTCCTACTCAAGTTTCGTTCACTTTCTACTCACATTTTGTTCACTTTCTACTCACATTTCGTTCACTTTCTACTCACATTTTGCTTACTTTCTACTCACAGTTTGCTTACTTCCTACTAACAGTTTGCTTACTTCCTACTCACATTTCGTTCGATTTCTACTCACATTTTGTTCACTTTCTACTGACATTTTGTTCACTTTCTACTCACAGTTTGCTTACTTTCTACTCACAGTTTGCTTACTTTCTACTCACAGTTTGCTTACTTTCTACTCACAGTTTGCTTACTTTCTACTCACATTTTGTTTACTTCCTACTCACACTTTGTTCACTTCCTACTCACATTTCGTTAACTTTCTACTCACAGTTTGCTTACTTCCTACTCACATTTCGTTCACTTTCTACTCACAGTTTGCTTACTTCCTACTCTTGTTTTGTTCACGTTTTATTCAGTTTGCTTACTTCCTACTCACCGTTTGTTCACTTTCTACTCACAGTTTGCTTACTTCCTACTCTTGTTTCGTTCACTTTCTACTCACAGTATGCTTACTTTCTACTCACATTTCGTTCACTTTCTAAACACAGTTTGCTCACCTCCTACTCACATTTCGTTCACTTTCTACTCATATTTCGTTCTCTTTCTACTCACACTTTGCTCACGTCCTACTCACATTTTGTTCACTTTCTTCTCACAGTTTGCTCACTTCCTACTTAAATTTCGTTCACTTTCTACTCACAGTTTGCTCACTTCCTATTCACATTTCGTGCACTTTCTACTCACATTTCGTTCACTTTCTACTCACAATTTGCTTACTTTCTACTCACATTTGTTCACTTTCTACTCACAGTTTGCTCACTTCCTACTCACAGTTTGCTTACTTTCTACTCACATTTTCATTATTTCCTACTCACATTTCGTTCACTTTCTACTCATATTTTCATTACTTCCTACTCGCATTTCGTTCACTTTCTACTCACATTTTCATTACTTCCTACTCACATTTTGTTCACTTTCTACTCACATTTTCATTACTTCCTACTCACATTTCGTTCACTTTCTACTCATATTTTCATTACTTCCTACTCACACTTTGTGTACTTCCTACTCACAGTTTGCTTACTTCCAACTCACATTTCTATCACTTTCTACTCACATTTTCATTACTTCCTACTCACATTTCGTTCACTTTCTACTCACATTTTCATTACTTCCTACTCACATTTCATTCACTTCCTACTCACACTTTGCTTACTTCCTACTCACAATTCGTTCACTTTCTACTCACATTTTTATTACTTCTGTTGTAGAAAAACTGCCGCATTACCCTCTGTTGTAGGGAACTTCCATACCCCGCCCGCGATCAACGGGATTGTCGCCCTCTTGATGGACGTGACCGTTAGCAACGGCGACGCTACCTCCATCTCAATGAACGTTATTACCGCTACACGCGAGTGGGGTATAACACGTGGCATGCATGGCCGAAAAGCACGCAGATTCATGCAAGGAGGGGAAAGACAGCGTGAGAGGACTTACACTAGATGACTATCACATGGTTACAATTAACGCCACTAACAATAACAGACGCAATCGCTTGCCTTCCTTTCTCTCTGAGTGTTTATGCCACACTTACCTTCACTCGGCGCTGGTACACTTGCTTCACCCACGCATGGCACTGTCCACCACTCAGCGTCCACCTCTTCCACCAGTGGGAACTTGCACGCCAGTGCAACTGCCTCGAGTCGCACAATGTCGATTCCCTCCGCTCTCTCTCCATCTGGTGTTGTCCTGGAGATCGCTGGAAAGATCACTTTCCTAAACAGCGTACGAACACCGAATATACCAGAACTTCGGATTCACGATGTACAATGACGATCAAAGCACACCACACGTTAGTCGACCCACGTCTGCTCTCTCTTGTCGCCCGTGTTCCTCTATCAAACCCTTGTCCTTCCAACCGATCGTTGTTCTTCTAACCGACTCTTGTTCTTCCTCTAACAGACTCTTGTCCTTTTCCCAGACCTCGTCACAATCTGTCTTTACGTAATCCTAATTGTGCATCCTAACAACCAATCACTATGCAGCAACAAACGCCCCCTGCAGCGACTTTGCGGTCTCCGGGAGGTAATTCCGAACAGCCTAATGAGAGTTCCACTCCCTACCACACTCTCCCCCGTCAAAAACAAACCCCCCCAACCCGGGGAAAAGTGCAACCCGGCTGTTCAGCCATCTCGTTCGACTGCTCTTCCTAGACCCAGATGTGTCGAACGTCCCGAAAGCAAAAAGGGTAAAATCGACACAATGTACAGAAACCAAAAGGACAAATTTAACCCAATGTACAAAAAGCAAAAGGATAAGATTGACACATCTTCTAGGGACCGAGGCAAGCAGGTATACCCATCTACATCCCTAGAAATTAACAACCGTGTTCATTTTAAAATATAAGCAACCCAATCCCATTATCACATCCAGACAAGGTAAGATCCCGTCATTGTAGAAGACTACGTAGGGTTCCTCTACTCTTGCCTTGTCCTGCTCGCCTGGAATTCTAGGGGCACGCCGGCCTACTGGACCTTTAAAAACCGGCGTGCATTCTCCAAGATCTGCTGCAGCACCCAAGTCTTCCGCATCTTAAGAATTGCTGCGACCCGCAGACCTGCATCACCCGCCTCGTAGGGGGTGGTAAACCTCCCTCGTCCCTGATGGATGGGCTGTCCGATTCCAGGAGGAGTTTGTCTCGGGGCATAGCCTGCAGAGCAGCTTGGTGCCCCTTATGAACATTCCCCAGCACGGACATCCCCACACTGAAGGAGACATTGGGGAAGCATTCTATCCAGGTCTCCATCTCCTGCTTGCTGCCGGAGAAATGGTGGACCTGGATCCGGGTGTCCCGATGCAAAATACTTTTCAGTATCTCCTGCAGCCGCGTCACCACTCTTCCCCGGGCATGCACCTGAACAGCAAGATCTCGCTCTTCGATGCACGCCCTGAACTTGGTGAGCAACTGGCGAAGGAGTTCCTCCTGGATGTCCAACCCTACTGCCTTGGAGTCATCCAGACCCACCTCCCGAAGGCGACTACCTTCGGGAATTCCAGGAGTCTCTCCATTCGGCTAAGGGTGGTAACCAACTCCACCAGCTGCGCATACTTAGGATGGAGCCCCACAGCCACATAGAGACCATCACTTCTCTCTATGGCCGCTCTCCATTCCTCCTCACGTCTCAGGAGGTCTCTGTGGGCCTGTGGGTCACAGAATGACGTCACAGCCAGTTTCACCTTGATGCACGAGACTTCCCCCTTCCTCGTTGCCTTTACAGCAGCGTCCAGGACGGATTTTAAATCCCTAGATCTCGGTGGAACTCCAACCCCCCTGAGACTATTGATTAGCCGCCGCATATGGAAATGGGCATCCACTGTGGCGGGAGTTTGAAGCCCCTTAGCTTGAGAGGCAACTGCTGGGAGTTGCCTCTGCGGCCCCGTCACCTCCTTAGGAGACTGCCCGGACGGTCCTGGAGTTGCTGCCACCTTCCCGTAGGTCAAGGGTCTCGACCTTTCCCCGGGAGCGCCTGCCTTATCCCTGCTGAGTCGGAATCCTGTCCAGGAAAGGCGAACTCCCCACCACCGCCTGAGCTATCATCTCCATTAAGGCCTCATCCCCTGGAGCCTCGTTCACATCTGATTCTAAAGGAATCAATAGCTGTCCTAGGGTACCCGGAGTCCCAGAGGACTCCTCCCCTTCAGCCGAGGACTTAAAAGGATCCAGGAGAGGCAGCTGGTCCGCCGAGGAACTCAGAATCCTGTGGGTTTCTTCCTCTCCAGCTGGAGACTCCGAGAGCCCCTCCCGACTCGCCTCTGGAGCCTTACTTTCATCACCAGGAGCAGCCGGCTCCAAAAGACGGTCTTGGCTATCCGTGACCACACTCTCCATGGGAGTTTCCTCCCTCCCTGAGCTCTCAGGAGCTCCTGATGATGTGGTCACGAATGAAGCCTCCACCCTTCTCGCCAAACGCTACTGGCGACGCAGCACCGTTCGGTTCTCTCGAAGCCTCATTCACTGTTCCTGGGTGAGTTTCCGCCAAACCTTGCAAGGCAGGTTGCCCACGGAACCCTCCACCTGCAGGGTAGGGCTCATGGCCGTCCCCTGCTCCCGAGCAAGTGGTTCTTCAGGTGCCCCTCTGCGCTTTTTTACCCCCTTCTCCCGGGATTCCTGGCTAGAGTGCTCTCTCGAGACATCCTTTCCACTCCCTGAAGAGGGCATTAACTCCGAGGAGTGCGGCGTGAGGGCTGAGTCAGACCTGTGGCGCTTTGTCCGGTGGTCCTGCGATTCCTGTGGCTTACGGAACCGCTCCACCGGCCTAGCCACCCCAGGAGCTCGACCTGTAATCTCCAACTGGGGGTTGAAACTCCGGAAAGCCCGCTGACCAGCCTGGCCAGCCATCTGAAGCATCACCCCCATCACCGCCCAGTGCAAGAGTAATGCCCGCGCATTCAGGGGATCCAGAGAGGGACGCTCTGGACAGGGGTACCCCCAGTGGGCGCTCATTTTCTTGCACCGACGGACATCTGAGTTGGAGACGACCCAACCCTCTGGCAGCACTGTCCTCATCACTACCTCGATTCCGTCCAAGCTACCATCTTGGGCCAATGGGACTCAAGGCTTGATCGAGGTGGCAACAAGGCCATTGGTAGAATCCCGGTGGAAAATGTTCCTGGAGATAGTGCTCCTTAAGATTTTCCACCTGACGCCCCTGGCAACCACTCAGATCACACCGCCTTGGCCGCGAAGGTGTGGCCAGTTCAGGTTTCTTTCCCGACATCGGAAAGTACCAACCAGGAGGGATCGTTAGCATCGACGACAACCAGGGCAGATGAAATAGTCTGACTGCTTTGCCTCAAACTGCCCCGTCCCCGAGCTCCTGCAACCGATGAGGAGATAATTGCACCAGTCACACCTCCAACCGCCAGAGGATCTGACCTAGAGGCAAACTGATGCTCACTCCCTTGGGAAATCCCTGAATAATGATCTCCATCCAAGGACTCCTCTGATGCTCCATCAGAGAGATGAGGAAGCCCCTTTCCCGGGCTTCCAGGGTCATGTTTCAGGTGGACTCCTACCGGAAAGCCCTGCCCCTGGAGACTTTCTTTCGGGTGACTGTGAGAAGCCCGCCACTGTGGGTTTCACGGGCTCTGGGGAGGCCGCTTTAATCAGCTCCCCCTTGTCCTGCCGTGTCCCACTATGGCGCTCAATGAGTTCACCCGATCTCGACACCAGAAGGGTGGGACGTCCAGTAGAATACACTTTCCATGCCGCTTATGGACGTACCAGCCCACTCTCTCCTTTAGCAGCTTACTCACAGCCGAGGACCTGAAGTCTTCAGTCCGACCTCCTGAATAAGCCATTACTTGGCAGCGCTAACCTACTGAGGAAGCTGGTGAAAGCGTACCCACCAATCGAGTTGGTTGACTTCACCGAGCCTCCCCGCAAGCTGTGTACCCTGCCAAGTTGAAAGCCGCACTACCATGCACAAATAAATAAACAAATAAAAACAAATAAATAAACAAGTAAATAAACAAACAAATAAATAAATAAATAAATAAATAGATAAAGAAATAAACAAATAAATAAATAAACAAATAAACAAATAAATAAATACATAAATAAATTAATTAATTAATACATAAATAAATAAATGAATGGATGGATGAATCGATAAATCATGTATTGATTAATAAATAAAAAAGAGAATAAATTATTGTAATAATTTAATATTAAATAATTAATTAATGGATTAATTTAATAATAAAATTTCTCTTAGATAAATTTCATAAGATATGGTCTGTTTGGTCTGTCTGTCTGTCCTGAATGGTCTGTCTGGTCTGTCTGTCTGGTCTGGTCTGTCTGGTTTGAACATCCGTGCGTCCGTGCGTCAGTGCGTTCGTGCGTCCGTGCGTCCATCCGTCCGTCCGTCCGCCCGTCCGTCTGTCCGCCTGTTTTATCTAATCTACCTTATCTACCTTATCTACCTTATCTACCTTATCTACCTCATCTACCTCATCTACCTCATTTATCTCATCTACCACATCTATCTCATCCAGCTCATCCAGCTCATCCCACTCATCCAGCTCATCCAACTTATCTATCTATCTATATCTCATCCAGCTCATCCAGTTCATCCAGCTCATTCTGTGTCTGTCTGTCTGTCTGTTAGTCAGTCAGTCAATCAGTCAGTCAGTCAGTCAGTCAGTCAGTCAGTCAGTCAGTCTGTCTGTCTGTCTGTCTGTCTGTCTGTCTGTCTGTCTGTCTGTCTGTCTGTCTGTCTGTCTGTCTGTCTGTCTGTCTGTCTGTCTGTCTGTCTGTCTGTCTGTCTGTCCGTCCGTCCGTCCGTCCGTCTCTCTCTCTCTCTCTCTCTCTCTCTCTCTCTCTCTCTCTCTCTCTCTCTCTCTCTGTATATATATATATATATATATATATATATATATATATATATATATATATATCTTAATCTTAGACCGCTAAATAGAGTCCCATGCAAAATGGCGTTCCTTCCCTTAGACCACAAAATAAAACTTCGGTGGAATAAATAGATAAAAAAAAATTTAAAAAAAGAAATAAACAAAGAAAGAAAGAAAGAAAGAAAGAAATAGAGAAATAAATAGAGAAAGAAATAGAGAAAGAAATAGAGAAATAAATAGAGAAATAAATTTAGAAATAAATAAAGAAATAAATGGAGAAATAAATACAGAAATAAATATAGAAATAATTTTATAAATAAAAATAGAAATTAATATAGAATCAAATAGAAATAAATAGATAAATAAATAAATAAATTAATAGAGAATTAAATAGATAAATAGAGAAATAACTAGAGTCATAAATAGCGAATTAAATAGAGAAATAAATATATATATAATTATAGAAATAAATATATAAATAAATATAAATAAATAAAGAAATAAATAAAGAAATAAATAGAGAAATAAATAGAGAAATAAATGGAGAATAAAATAGAGAAATAAATAGAGAAACAAATAGATAAATAAATAGATAAATAAATGTACAAATAAAAAAATAAAAAATAAAGAAATAAACAGAGAAATAAAAACAGAAATAATAGAGAAATAAATAGCGAAATAAATAGAGAACCAAAAAGAGAAATAAATATAAATAAATAGAGAAATAAATCAAGAAATAATTGTAGAAATAAATAAGGAAATAAATAGAGAAATAAATGGAGAAATAACTTTTAAAAAATTAACAGAGAATTAAATAGATAAATAAATTGACAAATAAATAGAGAAATAAAGAGAGAAATAAATAGAGAAATAAATAGAGAAATAAATATAATTATATAGAGAAATAAATATAGAAATAAATAGAGAACTAAATAAAGAAATAAATTGAGAAATAAATAGACAAATAAATAGTGAAATAAATAGAGAAAAAATCTAATACAGAAATAAATTGGGAAATAAATGTAGAAATAAATAGAGAAATAAATTGAGAATTAAATAGAGAAATAAATAGAGAAATAAAAAGAGAAATAAAAGAGAAATAAATGGAGAAATAAATACAGAAATAAATACAGAAATAAATAGAGCAATAAATAGATAAATAAATGTAGAAATAAAAAGAAAAATAAATTGAGAAATAAATAGAGAAATAAATAAAGAAATAAAGAAAGAAAGAAAGAAATAGAGAAATAAAATGAGAAATAATAGAGAAATAAATAGCGAAATAAATAGAGAACCAAAGAGAAATAAATATAAGTAAATAGAGAAATAAATAGAGAAATAAATGTAGAAGTAAATGAAGAAATTAATAGAGAAATAAATTGACAAATAAATTGACAAATAACTAGACAAATAAATAAAGAAATAAATAAAAATAAATTGAGAAATAAATAGAGAAATACATAGAGAAATAAATAAATACAGAAATAAATTGGAAAATAAATAGAGAATTAAATAGAAAAATAAATAGATAAATAAATAGACAAATAATAGAGTAATAAAGAGAGAAATAAATAAAGAAATAAATAGAGAAATAAAGATAGAAATAAATAGAGAAATAAATAGAGAAATAAATATAATTAAAAAGAGAAATAAAAAGAGAAATAAATAGAGAACTAAATAGAGAAATAAATTGGGAAATAAATGTAGAAATAAATAGAGAAATAAATACAGAAATAAATACAGAAATAAATACAGAAATAAAAAGCGAAATAATAGAGAAATAAATACAGAAATAAACATAGAAATAATTTTTAATATAAATATAGAAATTAATTTCGAAAAAATATTAATAAATAGATAAATAAATAGAGAAATAAATAGAAAAATAAATAGAGAATTAAATAAAGAAAGAAATATAGAAATAATAATAGAAATAAATAGAGAAATAAATACAGAAATAAATAAATACAGAAATACATTGGGAAATAAATAGAGAAAGAAATAGAGAAGAAAATAGAGAAATAAATAGACAAAAACAAAATTGGAAAATAAATTGGAAACTAAATAGAGAAATAAATGGAGAAATAAATGGAGAAATAAATACAGAAATAAATACAGAAATAAATATAATTAAATAGAGAAATAAATAGAGAAATAAATACAGAAATAAATAGAACAAAATTAAGAAATAAATAGAGAAATAAATAAATATATAAATTAATTAGGAAATAAATGTAGAAATAAATTTAGAAGTAAATAAAAAATTAATAGAGAAATAAATAGAAAAACAAATAGAGAAATAAATATAATTAAATAGATAAATAAAAAGAGAAATAAATAGAGAACTAAATAGAGAAATAAATTGGGAAATAAATGTAGAAATAAATAGAGAAATGAATAGAGAAATAAATAGAGAAATGAATAGAGAAATAAAAAGCGAGATAATAGAGAAATAAATGGAGAAAAAAATACAGAAATAAACATAGAAATAAATTTTAAAATAAATATAGAAATTAATTTAGAAAAAAATATACATAAATAGATAAATAAATAGAGAAATAAATAGAGAAATAAATAGAAAATTTAATAAAGAAAGAAATATAGAAATAATTATAGAAATAAATAGAGAAATAAATACAGAAATAAATAAATACAGAATTAAATTGGAAAATAAATAGAGAAATACATAGAGAAATAAATAGAGAAATAAGTAGACAAAAAAAATTGGGAAATAAATTGGGAACTAAATAGAGAAATAAATGGAGAAATAAATAGAGAAATAAATAGAGAAATGAATAGAGAAATAAATAGAGAAATAAATATGATTAAATAGAGAAACAAATAGAGAAATAAATAGAAAAATAAATAGAGAAATAAATAGAGAAAGAAATAGAGAAATAAATAGAGAAATAAATAGAGAAATAAATAAATATATAAATAAATTAGGAAATAAATGTAGAAATAAATTTAGAAATAAATAAAGAAATAAATGGAGAAATAAATACAGAAATAAATATAGAAATAATTTTATAAATAAATATAGAAATTAATATAGAATCAAATAGAAATAAATAGATAAATAAATATAGAAATAAATAGAGAATTAAATAGATAAATAGAGAAAAAACTAGAGACACAAATAGCGAATTAAATAGAGAAATAATTATAGATATAATTATAGAAATAAATATATAAATAAATAGAGAAATAAATAAAGAAATAAATAGATAAATAAATAGAGAAATAAATGGAGAATAAAATAGAAAAATAAATAGAGAATTAAATAGAGCAATAAATACATAAATAAATGTAGAAATAAAAAAAGAAATAAATTGAGAAATAAATAGAGAAATAAATAAAGAAACAAATAGAGAAATAAACAGAGAAATAATTGAGAAATAAATAGCGAAATAAATAGAGAACCAAAAAGAGAAATAAATATAAATAAATAGAGAAATAAATAGAGAAATAAATGTAGAAATAAACGGAGAAATAAAAAGAGAAATAAATGGAGAAATAACTAACAAAATAAATAGAGAATTAAATACATTAATAAATTGACAAATAAATTGAAAAATAAATATAGAAATAAATACAAATAAATAGACAAATAAAAAGATAAATAAATAGAGAAATAAAAAAATAGAGAAATAAATAAATAGAGAAATAATTAGGGTGAAGGTGAAAGAAGGATTTTTTACGATGCGTGTCGTTTC
Organism: Theodoxus fluviatilis; assembly: GCA_034096865.1. Taxonomy (NCBI): domain Eukaryota; kingdom Metazoa; phylum Mollusca; class Gastropoda; order Cycloneritida; family Neritidae; genus Theodoxus; species Theodoxus fluviatilis. Next base: position 2,063 of record JAWQFJ010009319.1, on the reverse strand, counting down.
GTATCCTGGACGTTTTTGTACCTAGTCGTTTTGTACTAAGACGCGCACTCGGCTATTTTTACACTACGCGAAGCGAGGTACGGATTTACACACGTTGCATTGTCTTTGTCATCACAGTTTTTAACAACTTCAGCATTTTTAACAACAGTATTTTCTCCTGAGGTTCAACAGTGAAAGGAATCTTGTGCATCACAAATTACGAAGTTCGATTTTTCTGTTCTTCTCGCGTTTATCATTTTATGCTGCTCGATCGTCTGCTGCTCAGGCCGGGCGTAGATCATAATTATGCGTCCGGTGTTTATTTCTTTATTTAGACCAGCTTGTTAGGGACATGGAAAAAATTGTGTCTAGATCTTTACGAGAGATATAGTTTACTGACACCTTGACCCTTTTCCCAGCTTTAGTTTAGTGTGGGGATTTTCATTTTAGTGTTTACGCTCGCTTCTCCACGCACTCGGTTAATTATTGTTCATGTTTACAAATTACGAAACAAACGGTTTCTCACACACATATCGCTGTCAAGAAATACTATAAAAACCCTTGCACGCACTTGCATTCTGCTATTCGTTCACTAAACTTTATTCCTAAAGCACGTGGCAAAATCTATACAACATATCTCGCACAAGCGCTCTGGGGGAGACACGCGAAAACGGCGAGATCACTCTGTCGGAAATTTCGCTAAAATCAGCCGAGTATGCGGTCTTATTAATGTATGGTCTTTGGTTCAGTCTCTTAACCCTGAGATGGGTTGTTGAGGCACCACTGATGACTTTCGGACAATCTTCCTCCATCGATCTCTATCCTCTGTGGCTCGCTGTGAGTCAGCAAAGGTCAAGCCTGTCCACTCTTTGATGTAGTATTCCCACCTCTTTCTCTGCCTGCCTCTCCTTCTCCCACCTGGTACGCGTACGGTACCTTGCAGGATGATCTTGGCCAGCCCACTGCCTCTTGACACGTGACCGTACCACTTCAGCTTTCTGCTTTTCACGATTGAGAGCAGGTCTTCATGCTGTCCAATTGCTCTCCTGACCCTGTTGCTGATTTCCTCATTCGTGACATGGTCTTTATATGAGATGTTCAAAATCTTGCGGTGGTTTACGGAAAAGAACGTTATAGATGCTTTAAAAACACTCAGCCATATCAGTTTTCAATGGCACATTTGGTAGAGCATTGAACTCTTGGTCATGCGTGCGCTGAAACTTTTTTCTCTCTCTTTTTTCGAGAGGTTGTGGGTTCAAACCCGACCTGGTTTTTTGTGGTTTTGTGTATGTGAGTTTTCCCCTCCTCTTTTCTCGAGAGGTTGCGGGTTCGAACCCGATCTTTTTTAAATAGTGCCAGTAGTTAGGGACTTAGGTGGTCCCGCCTCACCCCTAATGAGGCAGCTGCTCACTTTTTAAAATTAATTGGTCAACTAATGACTTTTTCAATCTGAGGAGACAGGCTGCAAGCAAGTTTAGTTTCTGACAATATCACCTCGCCTTTAATTAGTGTGCCTTTCTCTTACAAACACACACAGACACACACTGGCACACTTACACACACAAACACACACTCACAGGCACACAAACACACTTTCTTTTGCGTGCGCGCGAAATAGGCCAAGTCAAGTCGGCCTATCCCATTCACTGCTTTGCTGAAAAGCGTGACACTATTTTTGTTAAAAACGAAGGAATTTACATGTGTTGAGTCTTGGCAACGCTTGGTGAGTTCCTTGAAAAAGTACTTAACCCATTTTCAGTTAGATTGAGTACCCCACGTGTAGCAATCGTGCTTAAAACAGCTGATCTAATTGCCGAATGCACTTGTTTTTAAGCTGAGCAAAACATTGTGAAAAGGGAGGTAACTCTGCTTGACCTAGGCGGTCAAGTTTTCAAAGCTGCAAAACGAAACCATATTTTCTTGAAAAACGGGACAATTACATGTGTTAGAGTTCTGTAAACGCATGATCACATCATTTAAAATGTACAGAATACGTTTTTAGCCAGATTGAGGCCCCCATGCGTTGGAAAACCTGGTCACTTTCGTGATTTAAAATGGGAGAGTGCGGTCGTTTTAAGGCAAGT
>JAWQFJ010009318.1:0-10378 GCA_034096865.1 Theodoxus fluviatilis | reverse complement strand
TTCCAGCCCCATCATTTCCAGGCCCATCAATTCAAGCCCCATTAATTCCAGCCCCATCAATTCCAGCCCCATCAATTCAAGCCTCATCAATTCCAGCCCCATCAATTCCAGCCCCATCAATTCCAGCCCTATCAATTCCAGCCCCATCAATTCCAGCCCCATCAATTCCAGTCCCATCAATTCCAGTCCCATCAATTCCAGGCCCATCAATTCCAGTCCCATCAATTCCAGTCCCATCAATTCCGGTCCCATCAATTCCGGCCCCATCAATTCCGGCCCCATCAAATCAGGCCCCATCAATTCCGGCCCCATCAATTCCGGCCCCATCAATTCCGGCCCCATCAATTCCGGCCCCATCAATTCCGGCCCCATCATTTCCGGCCCCATCAATTCCGGCCCCAGCAATTCTGGTCCCAGCAATTCCGGTCCCAGCAATTCCGGTCCCAGCAATTCCGGTCCCAGCAATTCCGGTCCCAGCAATTCCGGTCCCAGCAATTCCGGTCCCAGCAATTCCGGTCCCAGCAATTCCGGTCCCAGCATTTCTGGTCCCAGCAATTCCGGTCCCAGCAATTCCGGTCCCAGCAATTCCGGTCCCAGCAATTCCGGTCCCAGCAATTCCGGTCCCAGCAATTCCGGTCCCAGCAATTCCGGTCCCATCATTGCCGGTCCCATCATTGCCGGTCCCATCAATTCCGGTCCCATCAATTCCGGCCCCATCAATTCCGGCCCCATCAATTCCGGCCCCATCAATTCCGGCCCCATCAACTCCGGCCCCATCAATTCCGGCGCCATCAATTCCGGCCCCATCAATTCCGGCCCCATCAATTCCGGCCCCATCAATTCCGGCCCCAGCAATTCCGGCCCCAGCAATTCCGGCCCCATCAATTCCGGCCCCAGCAATTCCGGTCCCAGCAATTCCGGTCCCAGCAATTCCGGTCCCATCATTGCCGGTCCCATCACTGCCGGTCCCATCAATTCCGGTCCCATCAATTCCGGCCCCATCAATTCCGGCCCCATCAATTCCGGCCCCATCAATTCCGGCCCATCAATTCCGGCCCCATCAATTCCGGCCCCATCAATTCCGGCCCCATCAATTCCGGCCCCATCAATTCCGGCCCCATCAATTCCGGCCCCATCAATTCCGGCCCCATCAATTCCGGCCCCATCAATTCCGGCCCCCTCAATTCCGGCCCCATCAATTCCGGCCCCATCATTTCCGGTCCCCTCAATTCCGGTCCCCTCAATTCCGGTCCCCTCAATTCCGGTCCCCTCAATTCCGGTCCCCTCAATACCGGTCCCCTCAATTCCGGTCCCCTCAATTCCGGTCCCCTCAATTCCGGTCCCCTCAATTCCGGTCCCCTCAATTCCGGTCCTTTCAATTCCGGTCCCCTCAATTCCGGTCCCATCAATTCCGGTCCCATCAATTCCGGTCCCATCAATTCCGGTCCCATCAATTCCGGTCCCATCAATTCTGGTCCCATGAATTCCGGTCTCATGAATTCCGGTCCCAGGAATTCCGGTCCCATGAATTCCGGTCCCATCATTTCCAGTCCCATCAATTCCAGTCCCATCAATTCCGGTCCCATTAATTCCGGTCCCATCATTTCCGGTCCCATCAATTCCGGTCCCATCAATTCCGGTCCCATCAATTCCGGTCCCATCAATTCCGGTCCCATCAATTCCGGTCCCATCAATTCCGGTCCCATCAATTCCAGTCCCATCAATTCCGGTCCCATCAATTCTGGCCCCATCAATTCCGGCCCCATCAAATCCGGCCCCATCAATTCCGGCCCCATCAATTTCGGCCCCATCAATTCCGGCCCCATCAATTCCGGCCCCATCAATTCCGGCCCCATCAATTCCGGCCCCATCAATTCCGGCCCCATCATATCCGGCCCCATCAATTCCGGCCCCAACAATTCCGGCCCCATATATTCCGGTCCCATCAATTCCGGCCCCATCAATTCCGGCTCCAGCAATTCCGGTCCCAGCAATTCCGGCCCCATCAATTCCGGCAGCATCAATTCCGGCCCCATCAATTCCGGCCCCATCAATTCCGGCCCCATCAATTCCGGCCCCATCAATTCCGGTTCCATCAATTCCGGCCCCATCAATTCCGGCCCCATCATATCCGGCCCCATCAATTCCGGCCCCAACAATTCCGGCCCCATCAATTCCAGCCCCATCAAATCAATTCCGGTCCCATCAATTCCGGTCCCATCAATTCCGGTCCCATCAATTCCGGTCCCAGCAATTCCGGTCCCAGCAATTCCGGTCCCAGCAATTCCGGTCCCAGCAATTCCGGTCCCAGCGATTCCGGTCCCAGCAATTCCGGTCCCAGCAATTCCGGTCCCAGCAATTCCGGTCCCAACAATTCCGGTCCCAGCAATTCCGGTCCCAGCAATTCCGGTCCCAGCAATTCCGGTCCCAGCAATTCCGGTCCCAGCAATTCCGGTCCCAGCAATTCCGGTCCCAGCAATTCCGGTCCCATCATTACCGGTCCCATCATATCCGGTCCTATCAATTCCGGTCCCATCAATTCCGGCCCCATCAATTCCGGCCCCATCAATTCCGGCCCCATCAACCACGACCACGACCACGACCACCACCACGACCACAACCACGACCACCACCACGACCACGACCACGACCACGACCACCACCACGACCACCACCACGACCACCACCACGACCACGACCACCACCACGACCACCACGACCACGACCACGACCACGACCACGACCACGACCACCATGACCACGACCACGACCACGACCACGACCACGACCACGACCACGACCACGACCACGACCACGACCACGACCACGACCACGACCACGACCACGACCACGACCACGACCACGACCACGACCACGACCACGACCACCACCACCACCACGACCACGACCACGACCACGACCACGACCACGACCACGACCACGACCACGACCACGACCACGACCACGACCACGACCACGACCACGACCACGACCACCACGACCACGACCACGACCACGACCACGACCACGACCACCACGACAACGACCACGACCACGACCACGACCACGACCACGGCCACCACGACTGCATGAATGAATGAATGCATGAATGAATGAATTAATGAATTAATGAATTAATGAACGAATAAACGAATAAATGAATAAAAAGAAAAAAATTAAATTGATAGATAATAAATAGGTAAAATTAAAAAAATTAAAATTAATTTAAAAAAACAACAAACAAACAACTAAATGGATAAGTAAATAACATTTAAACAAGTCAATCAATGTATAAATAAACAGATGAATGAATAAATAAATTATAAAATGACAAAAATGAATGATAAACAAAGGAGTAAATGAATAAATTATTGAATTAAAAACAAAAAGCTAAAGAGTGAATGAATGAATGAATGAATGAATGAATGAATGAATGAATGAATGAATGAATGAATGAATGAATGAATTTTTAAAATGAGATAAAAAAGGAATAAAAAATAAACAAAAACAAACGAATTTATAAATGAATAGATGGATTAAGAAAGATTATAGATACAGATATAGATACAGATATAGATAGATAGAAAGCCAGCCAGCCAGACAGCCAGACAGACAGACAGACAGACAGGCAGACAGACAGACTAGACAGACTAGACAGACTAAACAGATTATACAGATTATATAGATTATATAGATTATATAGATTACATAAGATATACTAGATGGATAATATATATTAGATTATTTAGATTAGATGGATTAGATAGATTAGATAATTAAATTAGATGGATTAGATAGATTATATATTTATATCAGATGGATTAGATAGATTAGATACATTAGATTAGATGGATTAGATAGATTAGATACATTAGATTAGATGGATTAGATAGACTAGACACATTAGCTTAGATGGATTAGATAGATCAGATACATCAGATAGATTAGATAGAGTAGCTACAGTAGATAGATTAGATAGAGTAGATAGATTAGATAGATTAGATAAGAAACATAAGATTAGATAGATTAGATTAGATAGATAAGATTAAATAGATAAGATTAGATAGGCAGGATTAGATAGATTAGATTAGATAGATTACATTATATTAGATTAGATTAGAATATAATATAATAGACCAGAATAGAAATGTGACGTGTTCGTTCTCTAATTAAATTTAATTCATTTAACTTGAATAAATTCTGGCTTGTTACTTCTGTCTAGGGGTAAAATCTTTGAGAAACAATTCACGCACCTTCATTCCCTTAACCAAACTATGGATGTAAGATGTCTGGAATTAAGGAAATGGCAACACAGTAGTAATTTAAATGGTTGTTTAATCAATCATTAACAATCACCCTTGAAAGGGGAATCGGCGACAAGCGCCACAAATCATATCAAATGCAAAGTTAGGCGAACAGCAATTAATTATTCATGACAATTCTAGAAAGGAAAAGAAACTGCCAAGCCGGAGGTGAGAACAATGTACTTATCTTACTCGATGAAACTCGGTGACGGTCTCGTGCCGATTCAGCCTCCACGCTCAAAGCGTGCCACAGAGGCGGGGTAGGGGTGAATATATAAAATTAGATAGCTTAGAGAGATTAGATTAGATTGATTAGATTAGAATACATAGATTAGATTAGGTAGATAACATTATGTAGATTAGATTAGGTAGATTAGATCACGAACATTACATTAGGTACATTATTTCTCTATTTATTTCTCAATTTATATCGCTATTTATTTCCCTATTTATTTCTCTATTTATTTATTTCTCTATTTATTTATTTCTCTATTTATTTATCTTTTTATTTCTCTATTTATTTGTATTTATTTCTATATTTATTTTTCTATTTATTTGTCAATTTATTAATGTATTTAATTCTCTATTATTTTTTTTAGTTATTTCTCCATTTATTTCTCTATTTATTTCTCCATTTATTTCTACATTTATTTCTCTATTTATTTTTCTATTTATTTATATTTATTTCTCTTTTTGGTTCTCTATTTATTTCGCTATTTATTTCTCAATTATTTCTCTGTTTATTTCTCTATTTGTTTCTTTATTTATTTCTCTATTTATTTCTCAATTTATTTCTTTTTTATTTCTACATTTATTTATGTATTTATTTCTCTATTTGTTTCTCTATTTATTTCTCTATTTTATTCTCCATTTGTTTTTCTATTTATTTCTCTATTTATTTCTTTATTTATTTCTCTATTTATTTATATTTATTCATATATTTATTTCTATAATTATATCTTATTTATTTCTCTATTTATTTTATTTATTTCTTATTTATTTTTTATTTATTATTTAATTCTCTATTTATTTCTATATTTATTTATCTATTTATTTCTATTTTATTCTATATTAATTTCTATATTTATTTATATTTATTTATATTTATATTTATTTTTATTTATATTTATTTTTATTTATTTTATTTATTTTTATTTATATTTATTTATTATATTTATTTATTTCTTATTTATATTTATTTTTATTTTTTCTCTATTTTTTCTTATTTATTTTCTATTTTTTTTTTTATGTTTTTTTTTTTATTTTTCTATTTATTTTTTTTTTATTTTATTTTATTTATGTATTTATTTTTATTTTTTTCTATTTATTTTCTATTTTATTCTATTTATTTTTCTATTTATTTCTTATTTATTTTTTATTTATTTCTTATTTATGTATATTTATTTATATATTTATTTCTATAATTATATCTATATTTATTTCTCTATTTCTATTATTCTCTATTTCTATTATCTATTTATTTCTTTATTCTATTTATTTATCTATTTATTTCTATTGATTCTATATTATTTCTATTTATTTATAATTATTTCTATTTTATTTCTGTATTTATTTCTCATTTATTCTTTATTTATTTAAAATTTATTTACATTTATTTCTACAATTATTTATTTATTTATTTCTCTATTTATTTCTCTATTTATTTCTTCTCTATTTATTATTTCTCTATTTATTTCTCTATTTATTTCTCTATTTCTTTCTTTCTTTCTTTCTTTCTTTCTTTCTTTCTTTCTTGGTTTTTTTTTATTTTTTTTATTTTTTTTTTAAATTAATTTTTTATCTATTTATTCCACCGAAGTTTTATTTTGTGGTCTAAGGGAAGCAACGCCATTTTGCATGGGACTCTATTTAGCGGTCTAAGATTAAGATATATATATATATATATATATATATATATATATATATATATATATATATATATATAGAGAGACACAGAGAGAGAGAGAGAGAGAGAGAGAGAGAGAGAGACGAGACGAGACAGAGAGAGAGACAGACAGACAGACAGACAGACAGACAGACAGACAGACAGACAGACAGACAGACAGACTGACTGACTGACTGACTGACTGACTGACTGACTGACTGACTGACTGACTAACAGACAGACAGACAGACACAGAATGAGCTGGATGAACTGGATGAGCTGGATGAGATATAGATAGATAGATAAGTTGGATGAGCTGGATGAGTGGGATGAGCTGGATGAGCTGGATGAGATAGATGTGGTAGATGAGATAAATGAGATAAATGAGGTAGATGAGGTAGATGAGGTAGATAAGGTAGATAAGGTAGATAAGGTAGATTAGATAAAACAGGCGGACAGACGGACGGGCGGACGGACGGACGGATGGACGCACGGACGCACGAACGCACGGACGCACGGACGCACGGATGTTCAAACCAGACAGACCAGACCAGACAGACACACCAGACAGACCATTCAGGACAGACAGACAGACCAAACAGACCATATCTTATGAAATTTATCTAAGAGAAATTTTATTATTAAATTAATCCATTAATTAATTATTTAATATTAAATTATTACATTAATTTATTCTCTTTTTTATTTATTAATCAATACATGATTTATCTATTCATCCATCCATCCATTTATTTATTTATGTATTAATTAAATAATTTATTTATGTATTTATTTATTTGTTTATTTGTTTATTTATTTATTTATTTATTTATTTATTTATTTATTTATTTCTTTATTTCTTTATCTATTTATTTATTTACGTGGTTTACGACCGAACTTTAAAGGCTTTTTACGACTTTTCAACAAAAATGTCCAAATTACGACCGAGAGATCGCACTCTTTTTAATCATTGAAATAAATACACGTAGTCAGCATTTTCATGGAGCAGCAGACGACGTCGATTAGTCAAATCGCGCGAGAACGAGAAAGCGCGCGCAATGAGAAAATCATGGCAGAGAAAGCAGGTCGTTCATCATTGCTCGGAAAAAGAAAACGTACTCCTTTGACTCTAGAGCAAAGAGTTGATGTTGTGAAAAGAAGCAATTCGGGAGAAAGTGCTATTTCGATTGCAAAGTCCCTTTCTGTTGGAAGGACGCAAATTCAAGGCATAATCAAGGACAAAGAGTCAATTCTTTCTCGCTGGAAAGATGGAGATCGTGGCGACAGGAAGTACGTCAAAGTAAGAAAATGTACTTTCAGTGAAGTAAATGATCGTGTTTGGGAGTGGTTTTGCGATGCTAGGCGCAGAAAAATACCAGTGACTGGAAAACTCATTCAAGAGAAGGCAATTCTTTTGTCGATGGAGCTGGGGTTGGATGATTTCACGGTTGGGGTAGGTGGAAGGTGGCTCGACCCCCAACCGGACAGTAAAAAAAATAATAATAAAGGGAAAATCCTTCCTCAGTCACTAATCACATTTAAAGACAAAGACGCCACCAACCAAATCAGACTTAAACAATCGACTCAATTACTAAATCTTCCAAACAAAACTCACACTAACTGAAAACAAATGGAAAAAAAAGAAGAAAAGAAAACAGTACAAATGAAAAACCTTTAAAACTTCCCAGCGGCTCAAACATCGTACTTAGTACGCTTCTGTCCACCAATTCTATCTCCACTCCCCGCAACTGTAAACAACACTCTGGACTGCATGGATGGAGCTACTCGGCCCATCAGCCCCCTTAGGCCATGCAAGGCTGTCCGGCACGAAAATCACTAAAACAGTCCAGAGCAAACGCTAACTCAGCCACGGAGTTCCCACATATTCTCCTCTCAAGAAACGCACCGAGAGACGCGGTGGGCCGGCTCTCACCCCAAACCCACAGGGGAAACATTACTAATCAGAAATCTTTTCTTTAAACAAAAACCGCCCACACCGGGCTTACACATAAAAAGCTCTTAGTCAATCATCATTCACAAGTTTTATTTCCTCCAGATCCTCCACACGTGGGCATGAGTCCATCTTAACAAGGAAAAAAAAAGTCTTCCCCACAAGGAAACTGAAGCGTCGAAGTCCTTCTCCATGCAAAGAAATCTTCCTAAATAGTTCTGACAAGCAGTTTTTTCTCTTTTTTTCTCCTTTTTTCTTTCTCCTTTCTTTTTTTTCTTCTTTTTTTTAGATTGCAGTTTCCGTTCTTCTCTCAACCAAAATTCTGCTGCATTACCAATGTTCACAGAGGCAATCATGCGATTCCCTTGTATTAGAGTTCTCTCCTCATGGCAGGTCACTTCAAACTCTCACCAGATCACAGCTCCTCATTAGCAATTCCACGTCACTTCAAACTCACCAGATCACAACTCCTCATTAGCAAATCCTCGTCCACACATCCACAGGTCTGGAAACAGATTTCTCTGATGCACATGGTTTATTTAGAGAGTCCACGTGAATCCATGCACTTCTGACCATGAACAGGGACCAAAGTGCTTTTCTTCATCCCAAAGTCATTTCACTTCATTCTCTTTGACAACACCTGAGCACATTCCACACACTTTTCCCACCATGTCCTGGTGCTGGGCAGGTAAGGCTAGACCAGATGCCCAGGCCTGCAAGTCCACAGCAAGTCACAGCTCTCAGGCCAAAGTGGACAGGGCAGGTCAGGGCAGTACAGGCCAGGTCAGGTCTTGTGAGACAGGATGCCGAGAACGAACGCGGCAAGCAGCAACATCTCCTTCGCAAGGCTTTGGTCAGGCCTCGGTGGGGGGTGCTGCCTTTCAAAGCCTGGTCGTGAGGAGTCAGTCTCAGGGGGGTTTGGGGTGGGCTGCTGTGGGTTTTCTCAACCACTACTGGCTGGTCAGTGATGCCAAAGGGCACGCCTCAAGCCTCGTGGCTGAGGGTTGGAGCCGGGTCAAGCGGACTGGGTAAGGAAATCAGGTAACCGCTGCTGCCAACAACCACTCTCCACTCCACTACTCTCCACTCCACTACTCTCTACTCCACCACTCTCCACTCCACTACTCTCCACTCCACTACTCTCCTCTCCACTACTCTCCACTACTCTCCACTACTCTCCACTACTCTCCACTCTCCACTACTCTCCACTCTCCACTCTCCACTCTATACTCTCCACTCTTTACTCTCCACTCTATATTCTCCACTCTCCACTCTCCACTCTCCACTCTCCACACTCCACTCTCCACACTCCACTCTCCACACTGCACTCTCCACTACTCTCCACTACTCTCCACTCCTCTCCACTCCTCTCCACTGCTCTCCACTGCTCTCCACTGCTCTCCACTGCTCTCCACTGCTCTACACTACTCTCCACAACTCTCCACAACTCTCCACTACTCTCCACTACTCTCCACTACTCTCCACTCTCCTCTCTCCACTCTCCACTCTTCACACTCCACTCTCCACTCTCCACTCTCCACACTCCACTCTCCACACTCCACTCTCCACACTCCACTCCACACTCCATTCTCCACGCTCCACTCTCATCACTCCACACTCCACACTAACACTCCACTCTCCACACTCCACTACTCTCCACTCTCCACTACTCTCCACTCTCCACTCCACTACTCTCCACTACTCTCCACTACCGTGTGGTGGGTGGTGGACGTGTGGTTGGTGGTGGACGTGTGGTGGGTGGTGGACGTGTGGTCGGTGGTGGACGTGTGGTGGGTGGTGGACGTGTGGTTGGTGGTGGACGTGTGGTGGGTGGTGGACGTGTGGTGGGTGGTGGACGTGTGGTTACTGGTGGACGTGTGGCGGGTGGTGGACGTGTGGTCTGTGGTGGACGTGTGGCGGGTGGTGGACGTGTGGTCTGTGGTGGACGTGTGGCGGGTGGTGGACGTGTGGTGGGTGGTGGACGTGTGCTGGTGGGTGGTGGACGTGTGGTAGTGGGTGCTGGACGTGTGGTGAGTGGTGGACGTGTGCCGGTGGGTGGTGGACGTGTGGCGGGTGGTGGACGTGTGGTGGGTGGTGGACGTGTGGTGGGTGGTGGACGTGTGGTGGGTGGTGGACGTGTGGTGGGTGGTGGACGTGTGGTGGGTGGTGGACGTGTGGTGGGTGGTGGACGTGCGGTGGGTAGGGACGTGTGGTGGGTGGTGGACGTGTGGTGGGTGG
>JAWQFJ010009317.1:7500-21737 GCA_034096865.1 Theodoxus fluviatilis | reverse complement strand
CACACGAAAACATGCATACACACACACGCACGCACGCACGTATGCACACACGTATGCACGCACGCACACACACACACACACACACACACGCAAACACAAACACAAACGCACGCACACAAATACACATACACACATACACATACATTCGCACAAGCACACGCACATGCACACACAAACACATAACACATACACACAAACACACACACATACAGACATACACATACACGCACGCACGCACACACACACACGTACGCACGCACGCACGCACGCACGCACGCACACACACACACACACACACACACACACGAAAACATTCATTCACTGCGGGTCAACCGAAGGTCTCTGGACGACAGTGGATTCATAAGATACCCTTGCCTACTTTCACATAAATTAACGTTCTGATTGTGTTAACTTGATGTCCTTATCGATCATGTTAGTCGTGGAACTAATTCATTTGTCTGCTTGTGTAAACTTGATGTCCTTATCGATCAGGTTAGTCGTGGAACTAATTCATTTGTCTGATTTCCTTCAGACAAGAGTAACTAGTGTGTGTCGTCGTCACTCAGGCACAACAATCATACAGCATTCGGTATTCTTGCTGAGAAGCACGTTATGCTCTTGCAGTCTTGTGATTGCAGTCTTTTAAAACAAACACCACCCATAACGCCCACCACCCCAAAATAAAAGTTTTTAGTCATACATACAAAACAAAATCTTTGCAGATTCTTGATCACTTTTTGTCTAGATGTTTCTCAGTTTTAGTTGTACTTGGTATAATCATTGCCTGTGAGTGAATTAGTGAAATGACTTCGCTAAGAGGTAACGACTGAGACAATATCACGACGATTGTTGGTGTGTCTCTCGGGAGGGCGTTCAGTTAACCAACAGGAACACTAGCAGCAACAGCAGCAGCAGCACTGCCACCAGCAGCTCTAGCACCAGCAGCACTAGCATCAGCAGCACTAGCACCAGCAGCACTAGCATCAGCAGCACTACCACCAGCAGCACTAGCACCAGCAGCAATAGCACCAGCAGCACTAGCACCAGCAGCACTAGCACCAGAAGCAATAGCACCAGCAGCAATAGCACCAGCAGCACTAGCACCAGCAGCACTAGCACCAGCAGCAATAGCACCAGCAGCACTAGCACCAGCAGCAATAGCACAAGCAGCACTACCACCAGCAGCACTACCACCAGCAGCACTAGCACCAGCAGCACTAGCACCAGCAGCACTGCCACCAGCAGCACTAGCACAAGCAGCAAAAGCACCAGCAGCAATAGCACCAGCAGCAATAGCACCAGCAGCAAAAGCACCAGCAGCACTGCCACCAGCAGCACTAGCACCAGCAGCACTGCCACCAGCAGCAATAGCACAAGCAGCAATAGCACTAGCACCAGCAGCACTAGCACCAGCAGCACTAGCACCAGCAGCAATAGCACCAGCAGCACTAGCACCAGCAGCACTAGCACCAGCAGCAATAGCACCAGCAGCACTACCACCAGCAGCACTAGCACCAGCAGCAATAGCACAAGCAGCAATAGCACAAGCAGCACTAGCACCAGCAGCAATAGCACAAGCAGCACTAGCACCAGCAGCACTGCCACCAGCAGCATAAGCACCAGCAGCAATAGCACTAGCACCAGCAGCAATAGCACCAGCAGCAATAGCACAAGCAGCACTAGCACCAGCAGCACTGCCACCAGCAGCACTAGCACAAGCAGCAAAAGCACCAGCAGCACTGCCACCAGCAGCACTAGCACCAGCAGCACTGCCACCAGCAGCAATAGCACAAGCAGCAATAGCACTAGCACCAGCAGCACTAGCACCAGCAGCAATAGCACCAGCAGCACTAGCACCAGCAGCACTGCCACCAGCAGCACTAGCACCAGCAGCACTAGCACCAGCAGCACTAGCACCAGCAGCACTAGCACCAGCAGCACTAGCACCAGCAGCACTAGCACCAGCAGCAATAGCACCAGCAGCACTACCACCAGCAGCACTAGCACCAGCAGCAATAGCACAAGCAGCAATAGCACAAGCAGCACTAGCACCAGCAGCAATAGCACAAGCAGCACTAGCACCAGCAGCAATAGCACAAGCAGCACTACCACCAGCAGCAATAGCACCAGGAGCACTAGCACCAGCAGCACTAGCACCAGCAGCACTAGCACCAGCAGCAATAGCACCAGCAGCAATAGCACAAGCAGCACTAGCACCAGCAGCAATAGCACAAGCAGCACTAGCACCAGCAGCACTACCACCAGCAGCACTAGCACCAGCAGCAATAGCACTAGCACCAGCAGCACTAGCACCAGCAGCACTAGCACCAGCAGCAATAGCACCAGCAGCACTAGCACCAGCAGCAATAGCACCAGCAGCAATAGCACCAGCAGCAATAGCACCAGCAGCACTAGCACCAGCAGCACTAGCACCAGCAGCACTAGCACCAGCAGCAATAGCACCAGCAGCACTAGCACCAGCAGCAATAGCACTAGCACCAGCAGCACTAGCACCAGCAGCACTAGCACCAGCAGCAATAGCACCAGCAGCACTAGCACCAGCAGCAATAGCACCAGCAGCAATAGCACCAGCAGCACTAGCACCAGCAGCACTAGCACCAGCAGCAATAGCACCAGCAGCACTAGCACCAGCAGCACTACCACCAGCAGCACTACCACCAGCAGCACTACCACCAGCAGCACTAGCACCAGCAGCAATAGCACAAGCAGCACTAGCACCAGCAGCAATAGCACAAGCAGCACTAGCACCAGCAGCACTGCCACCAGCAGCAATAGCACAAGCAGCAATAGCACTAGCACCAGCAGCACTAGCACCAGCAGCACTAGCACCAGCAGCAATAGCACCAGCAGCACTAGCACCAGCAGCAATAGCACCAGCAGCACTAGCACCAGCAGCAATAGCACAAGCAGCACTAGCACCAGCAGCACTGCCACCAGCAGCAATAGCACAAGCAGCAATAGCACTAGCACCAGCAGCACTAGCGCCAGCAGCACTAGCACCAGCAGCAATAGCACCAGCAGCAATAGCACCAGCAGCAATAGCACAAGCAGCAATAGCACCAGCAGCAATAGCACCAGCAGCAATAGCACAAGCAGCAATAGCACCAGCACCAATAGCACCAGCAGCAATAGCACCAGCAGCAATAGCACCAGCAGCAATAGCACCAGCAGCAATAGCACCAGCAGCAATAGCACAAGCAGCAATAGCACAAGCAGCAATAGCACAAGCAGCAATAGCACCAGCAGCAATAGCACAAGCAGCAATAGCACCAGCAGCACTAGCACCAGCAGCAATAGCACCAGCAGCAATTGCGCCAGCAGCACTAGCACCAGCAGCAATAGCACCAGCAGCACTAGCACCAGCAGCAATAGCACCAGCAGCACTAGCACCAGCAGCACTGCCACCAGCAGCAATAGCACCAGCAGCACTGCCACCAGCAGCACTAGCACCAGCAGCAATAGCACCAGCAGCAATAGCACCAGCAGCACTAGCACCAGCAGCACTAGCACCAGCAGCACTGCCACCAGCAGCAATAGCACCAGCAGCACTAGCACCAGCAGCACTAGCACCAGCAGCACTGCCACCAGCAGCAATAGCACCAGCAGCACTAGCACCAGCAGCAATAGCACCAGCAGCACTAGCACCAGCAGCAATAGCACCAGCAGCAATAGCACCAGCAGCAATAGCACAAGCAGCAATAGCAACAGCAGCACTGCCACCAGCAGCACTAGCACCAGCAGCAATAGCACCAGCAGCAATAGCACCAGCAGCAATAGCACCAGCAGCAATAGCACCAGCAGCAATAGCACCAGCAGCAATAGCACCAGCAGCAATAGCACCAGCAGCAATAGCACCAGCAGCAATAGCACAATCAGCAATAGCACCAGCAGCAATAGCACAAGCAGCACTAGCACCAGCAGCAATAGCACAAGCAGCAAAAGCACCAGCAGCACTAGCACCAGCAGCACTAGCACCAGCAGCACTGCCACCAGCAGCAATAGCACCAGCAGCAATAGCACCAGCAGCAATAGCACAAGCAGCACTAGCACCAGCAGCAATAGCACAAGCAGCAAAAGCACCAGCAGCACTAGCACCAGCAGCACTGCCACCAGCAGCAATAGCACAAGCAGCAATAGCACTAGCACCAGCAGCACTAGCACCAGCAGCACTAGCACCAGCAGCAATAGCACAAGCAGCACTAGCACCAGCAGCACTAGCACCAGCAGCAATAGCACCAGCAGCACTAGCACCAGCAGCACTAGCACCAGCAGCAATAGCACCAGCACCAATAGCACCAGCAGCAATAGCACCAGCAGCAATAGCACCAACAGCAATAGCACCAGCAGCAATAGCACAAGCAGCAATAGCACAAGCAGCAATAGCACCAGCAGCAATAGCACCAGCAGCAATAGCGCCAGCAGCACTAGCACCAGCAGCACTAGCACCAGCAGCACTAGCACCAGCAGCACTAGCACCAGCAGCAATAGCACCAGCAGCAATAGCACCAGCAGCACTAGCACCAGCAGCAATAGCACCAGCAGCACTAGCACCAGCAGCAATAGCACCAGCAGCACTAGCACCAGCAGCACTAGCACCAGCAGCACTAGCACCAGCAGCACTAGCACCAGCAGCACTAGCACCAGCAGCACTAGCACCAGCAGCACTAGCACCAGCAGCACTAGCACCAGCAGCACTAGCACCAGCAGCAATAGCACCAGCAGCACTGCCACCAGCAGCACTAGCACCAGCAGCACTAGCACCAGCAGCACTAGCACCAGCAGCACTAGCACCAGCAGCAATAGCACCAGCAGCACTAGCACCAGCAGCACTAGCACCAGCAGCACTAGCACCAGCAGCACTAGCACCAGCAGCAATAGCACCAGCAGCACTAGCACCAGCAGCAATAGCACCAGCAGCACTAGCACCAGCAGCACTAGCACCAGCAGCAATAGCACCAGCAGCACTAGCACCAGCAGCAATAGCACCAGCAGCACTAGCACCAGCAGCAATAGCACCAGCAGCAATAGCACCAGCAGCACTAGCACCAGCAGCACTAGCACCAGCAGCACTAGCACCAGCAGCAATAGCACCAGCAGCACTAGCACCAGCAGCAATAGCACCAGCAGCACTAGCACCAGCAGCACTAGCACCAGCAGCACTAGCACCAGCAGCACTAGCACCAGCAGCACTAGCACCAGCAGCAATAGGCACCAGCAGCACTAGCACCAGCAGCAATAGCACCAGCAGCACTAGCACCAGCAGCACTAGCACCAGCAGCAATAGCACAAGCAGCAATAGCACCAGCAGCACTAGCACCAGCAGCACTAGCACCAGCAGCAATAGCACCAGCAGCACTAGCACCAGCAGCAATAGCACCAGCAGCACTAGCACCAGCAGCAATAGCACAAGCAGCACTAGCACCAGCAGCACTAGCACCAGCAGCAATAGCACCAGCAGCAATAGCACCAGCAGCACTAGCACCAGCAGCACTAGCACCAGCAGCAATAGCACCAGCAGCAATAGCACCAGCAGCAATAGCACAAGCAGCAATAGCACCAGCAGCAATAGCACCAGCAGCAATAGCACAGCAGCAATAGCACCAGCAGCAATAGCACCAGCAGCAATAGCACCAGCAGCAATAGCACCAGCAGCAATAGCACCAGCAGCAATAGCACCAGCAGCAATAGCACCAGCAGCAATAGCACCAGCAGCAATAGCACCAGCAGCAATAGCACCAGCAGCAATAGCACAAGCAGCAATAGCACCAGCAGCACTAGCACCAGCAGCAATAGCACCAGCAGCAATAGCACCAGCAGCACTAGCACCAGCAGCAATAGCACCAGCAGCACTAGCACCAGCAGCAATAGCACCAGCAGCACTAGCACCAGCAGCACTAGCACCAGCAGCAATAGCACCAGCAGCACTAGCACCAGCAGCACTAGCACCAGCAGCAATAGCACAGCAGCAATAGCACCAGCAGCACTAGCACCAGCAGCACTAGCACCAGCAGCACTAGCACCAGCAGCAATAGCACCAGCAGCACTAGCACCAGCAGCACTAGCACCAGCAGCACTAGCACCAGCAGCAATAGCACCAGCAGCACTAGCACCAGCAGCAATAGCACCAGCAGCACTAGCACCAGCAGCAATAGCACCAGCAGCAATAGCACCAGCAGCAATAGCACCAGCAGCAATAGCACAAGCAGCACTAGCACCAGCAGCACTAGCACCAGCAGCAATAGCACCAGCAGCAATAGCACAAGCAGCAATAGCACAAGCAGCAATAGCACCAGCAGCAATAGCACCAGCAGCACTAGCACCAGCAGCAATAGCACCAGCAGCAATAGCACCAGCAGCAATAGCACAAGCAGCAATAGCACCAGCAGCAATAGCACAAGCAGCACTAGCACCAGCAGCAATAGCACAAGCAGCAATAGCACCAGCAGCACTAGCACCAGCAGCACTAGCACCAGCAGCACTAGCACCAGCAGCAATAGCACCAGCAGCAATAGCACCAGCAGCAATAGCACAGCAGCACTAGCACCAGCAGCAATAGCACAAGCAGCAATAGCACCAGCAGCACTAGCACCAGCAGCACTAGCACCAGCAGCACTAGCACCAGCAGCAATAGCACCAGCAGCACTAGCACCAGCAGCACTAGCACCAGCAGCAATAGCACAGCAGCAATAGCACCAGCAGCACTAGCACCAGCAGCACTAGCACCAGCAGCAATAGCACCAGCAGCACTAGCACCAGCAGCAATAGCACCAGCAGCACTAGCACCAGCAGCAATAGCACCAGCAGCAATAGCACCAGCAGCAATAGCACCAGCAGCAATAGCACCAGCAGCAATAGCACCAGCAGCACTAGCACCAGCAGCAATAGCACCAGCAGCACTAGCACCAGCAGCACTAGCACCAGCAGCAATAGCACCAGCAGCACTAGCACCAGCAGCACTAGCACCAGCAGCACTAGCACCAGCAGCACTAGCACCAGCAGCAATAGCACCAGCAGCAATAGCACCAGCAGCACTAGCACCAGCAGCAATAGCACAGCAGCACTAGCACCAGCAGCACTAGCACCAGCAGCAATAGCACCAGCAGCACTAGCACCAGCAGCACTAGCACCAGCAGCACTAGCACCAGCAGCACTAGCACCAGCAGCAATAGCACCAGCAGCACTAGCACCAGCAGCACTAGCACCAGCAGCACTAGCACCAGCAGCACTAGCACCAGCAGCACTAGCACCAGCAGCACTAGCACCAGCAGCACTAGCACCAGCAGCACTAGCACCAGCAGCACTAGCACCAGCAGCACTAGCACCAGCAGCACTAGCACCAGCAGCACTAGCACCAGCAGCACTAGCACCAGCAGCACTAGCACCAGCAGCAATAGCACCAGCAGCACTAGCACCAGCAGCACTAGCACCAGCAGCAATAGCACCAGCAGCACTAGCACCAGCAGCAATAGCACCAGCAGCAATAGCACCAGCAGCACTAGCACCAGCAGCACTAGCACCAGCAGCACTAGCACCAGCAGCACTAGCACCAGCAGCACTAGCACCAGCAGCAATAGCACCAGCAGCACTAGCACCAGCAGCAATAGCACCAGCAGCACTAGCACCAGCAGCACTAGCACCAGCAGCACTAGCACCAGCAGCAATAGCACCAGCAGCACTAGCACCAGCAGCAATAGCACCAGCAGCACTAGCACCAGCAGCAATAGCACAAGCAGCACTAGCACCAGCAGCACTAGCACCAGCAGCAATAGCACAAGCAGCAATAGCACTAGCACCAGCAGCACTAGCACCAGCAGCACTAGCACCAGCAGCAATAGCACCAGCAGCAATAGCACCAGCAGCATTAGCACCAGCAGCAATAACACAAGCAGCAATAGCACAAGCAGCACTAGCACCAGCAGCACTAGCACCAGCAGCAATAGCACCAGCAGCAATAGCACCAGCAGCAATAGCACCAGCAGCAATAGCACCAGCAGCAATAGCACCAGCAGCAATAGCACAAGCAGCACTAGCACCAGCAGCAATAGCACCAGCAGCAATAGCACCAGCAGCAATAGCATTAGCAGCAATAGCACAAGCAGCAATAGCACAAGCAGCAATAGCAACAGCAGCAATAGCACCAGCAGCACTAGCACCAGCAGCAATAGCACCAGCAGCAATAGCACCAGCAGCACTAGCACCAGCAGCACTAGCACCAGCAGCAATAGCACCAGCAGCACTAGCACCAGCAGCAATAGCACCAGCAGCAATAGCACCAGCAGCACTAGCACCAGCAGCACTAGCACCAGCAGCACTAGCACCAGCAGCACTAGCACCAGCAGCAATAGCACCAGCAGCACTAGCACCAGCAGCACTAGCACCAGCAGCACTAGCACCAGCAGCACTAGCACCAGCAGCACTAGCACCAGCAGCAATAGCACCAGCAGCACTAGCACCAGCAGCAATAGCACCAGCAGCACTAGCACCAGCAGCAATAGCACCAGCAGCACTAGCACCAGCAGCACTGCCACCAGCAGCACTAGCACCAGCAGCACTAGCACCAGCAGCACTAGCACCAGCAGCACTAGCACCAGCAGCAATAGCACCAGCAGCACTAGCACCAGCAGCACTAGCACCAGCAGCAATAGCACCAGCAGCACTAGCACCAGCAGCAATAGCACCAGCAGCAATAGCACCAGCAGCAATAGCACCAGCAGCACTAGCACCAGCAGCAATAGCACCAGCAGCACTAGCACCAGCAGCACTAGCACCAGCAGCAATAGCACCAGCAGCACTAGCACCAGCAGCAATAGCACCAGCAGCACTAGCACCAGCAGCAATAGCACCAGCAGCACTAGCACCAGCAGCAATAGCACAAGCAGCAATAGCACCAGCAGCACTAGCACCAGCAGCACTAGCACCAGCAGCAATAGCACCAGCAGCAATAGCACCAGCAGCACTAGCACCAGCAGCAATAGCACCAGCAGCACTAGCACCAGCAGCACTAGCACCAGCAGCAATAGCACCAGCAGCAATAGCACCAGCAGCACTAGCACCAGCAGCAATAGCACCAGCAGCACTAGCACCAGCAGCAATAGCACCAGCAGCAATAGCACCAGCAGCAATAGCACCAGCAGCACTAGCACCAGCAGCAATAGCACCAGCAGCAATAGCACCAGCAGCAATAGCACCAGCAGCAATAGCACCAGCAGCACTAGCCACCAGCAGCAATAGCACCAGCAGCAATAGCACCAGCAGCAATAGCACCAGCAGCAATAGCACCAGCAGCAATAGCACCAGCAGCAATAGCACCAGCAGCAATAGCACCAGCAGCAATAGCACCAGCAGCACTAGCACCAGCAGCAATAGCACCAGCAGCAATAGCACCAGCAGCAATAGCACCAGCAGCACTAGCACCAGCAGCACTAGCACCAGCAGCAATAGCACCAGCAGCACTAGCACCAGCAGCATAGCACCAGCAGCATAGCACCAGCAGCACTAGCACCAGCAGCACTAGCACCAGCAGCAATAGCACCAGCAGCACTAGCACCAGCAGCAATAGCACCAGCAGCACTAGCACCAGCAGCACTAGCACCAGCAGCAATAGCACCAGCAGCACTAGCACCAGCAGCACTAGCACCAGCAGCACTAGCACCAGCAGCACTAGCACCAGCAGCACTAGCACCAGCAGCAATAGCACCAGCAGCACTAGCACCAGCAGCACTAGCACCAGCAGCACTAGCACCAGCAGCACTAGCACCAGCAGCAATAGCACCAGCAGCACTAGCACCAGCAGCACTAGCACCAGCAGCAATAGCACAGCAGCACTAGCACCAGCAGCACTAGCACCAGCAGCACTAGCACCAGCAGCACTAGCACCAGCAGCAATAGCACCAGCAGCACTAGCACCAGCAGCAATAGCACCAGCAGCAATAGCACCAGCAGCAATAGCACCAGCAGCAATAGCACAAGCAGCAATAGCACCAGCAGCAATAGCACCAGCAGCACTAGCACCAGCAGCAATAGCACCAGCAGCAATAGCACCAGCAGCAATAGCACCAGCAGCAATAGCACCAGCAGCAATAGCACCAGCAGCACTAGCACCAGCAGCAATAGCACCAGCAGCACTAGCACCAGCAGCAATAGCACCAGCAGCAATAGCACCAGCAGCAATAGCACCAGCAGCACTAGCACCAGCAGCACTAGCACCAGCAGCAATAGCACCAGCAGCAATAGCACCAGCAGCAATAGCACCAGCAGCAATAGCACCAGCAGCAATAGCACCAGCAGCAATAGCACAGCAGCAATAGCACCAGCAGCAATAGCACCAGCAGCAATAGCACCAGCAGCAATAGCACCAGCAGCAATAGCACCAGCAGCAATAGCACCAGCAGCAATAGCACAAGCAGCAATAGCACCAGCAGCAATAGCACCAGCAGCAATAGCACCAGCAGCAATAGCACCAGCAGCAATAGCACCAGCAGCAATAGCACAAGCAGCAATAGCACAAGCAGCAATAGCACCAGCAGCAATAGCACAAGCAGCAATAGCACCAGCAGCAATAGCACCAGCAGCAATAGCACAAGCAGCAATAGCACCAGCAGCACTAGCACCAGCAGCACTAGCACCAGCAGCACTGCCACCAGCAGCAATAGCACCAGCAGCAATAGCACCAGCAGCAATAGCACCAGCAGAAGCACTAGCTCTAGCAGCAATAGCAGCAATAGCAGCAACAGCAGCACAAGCGCAAGCAGCAATAGCAGCAGCAGGAGCACTAGCACCAGCAGCACTAGCAACAGCAGCACTGCCACCAGCAGCACTAGCACCAGCAGCACTGCCACCAGCAGCAATAGCACAAGCAGCACTGCCACCAGCAGCAATAGCACCAGCAGCACTAGCACCAGCAGCAATAGCACAAGCAGCACTAGCACCAGCAGCAATAGCACCAGCAGCACTAGCACCAGCAGCAATAGCACCAGCAGCACTAGCACCAGCAGCACTAGCACCAGCAGCAATAGCACAAGCAGCACTAGCACCAGCAGCAATAGCACCAGCAGCACTAGCACCAGCAGCAATAGCACCAGCAGCACTAGCCAGCACAAGCAGCACTAGCACCAGCAGCAATAGCACCAGCAGCAATAGCACCAGCAGCACTAGCACCAGCAGCAATAGCACAAGCAGCACTAGCACCAGCAGCAATAGCACCAGCAGCACTAGCACCAGCAGCAATAGCACCAGCAGCACTAGCACCAGCAGCACTAGCACCAGCAGCAATAGCACCAGCAGCAATAGCACCAGCAGCACTAGCACCAGCAGCACTAGCACCAGCAGCACTAGCACCAGCAGCACTGCCACCAGCAGCACTAGCACCAGCAGCACTAGCACCAGCAGCACTAGCACCAGCAGCACTAGCACCAGCAGCACTAGCACCAGCAGCACTAGCACCAGCAGCACTAGCACCAGCAGCACTAGCACCAGCAGCAATAGCACCAGCAGCACTAGCACCAGCAGCACTAGCACCAGCAGCACTAGCACCAGCAGCAACTAGCACCAGCAGCAATAGCACCAGCAGCACTAGCACCAGCAGCAATAGCACCAGCAGCACTAGCACCAGCAGCACTAGCACCAGCAGCAATAGCACCAGCAGCACTAGCACCAGCAGCAATAGCACCAGCAGCACTAGCACCAGCAGCAATAGCACCAGCAGCACTAGCACCAGCAGCACTAGCACCAGCAGCACTGCCACCAGCAGCACTAGCACCAGCAGCACTAGCACCAGCAGCACTAGCACCAGCAGCACTAGCACCAGCAGCAATAGCACCAGCAGCAATAGCACCAGCAGCACTAGCACCAGCAGCACTAGCACCAGCAGCAATAGCACCAGCAGCACTAGCACCAGCAGCACTAGCACCAGCAGCAATAGCACCAGCAGCACTAGCACCAGCAGCAATAGCACCAAGCAGCAATAGCACCAGCAGCACTAGCACCAGCAGCACTAGCACCAGCAGCACTAGCACCAGCAGCACTAGCACCAGCAGCACTAGCACCAGCAGCACTAGCACCAGCAGCACTAGCACCAGCAGCACTAGCACCAGCAGCACTGCCACCAGCAGCAGTAGCACCAGCAGCACTAGCACCAGCAGCAATAGCACCAGCAGCACTAGCACCAGCAGCACTAGCACCAGCAGCACTAGCACCAGCAGCACTAGCACCAGCAGCAATAGCACCAGCAGCACTGCCACCAGCAGCAATAGCACCAGCAGCAATAGCACCAGCAGCAATAGCACCAGCAGCACTGCCACCAGCAGCACTAGCACCAGCAGCACTGCCACCAGCAGCAATAGCACCAGCAGCAATAGCACCAGCAGCACTGCCACCAGCAGCACTGCCACCAGCAGCAATAGCACCAGCAGCAATAGCACCAGCAGCAATAGCACCAGCAGCACTAGCACCAGCAGCACTAGCACCAGCAGCACTAGCACCAGCAGCAATAGCACCAGCAGCAATAGCACCAGCAGCACTGCCACCAGCAGCAATAGCACCAGCAGCAATAGCACAAGCAGCACTAGCACCAGCAGCACTAGCACCAGCAGCAATAGCACCAGCAGCAATAGCACCAGCAGCAATAGCACCAGCAGCACTGCCACCAGCAGCAATAGCACCAGCAGCACTAGCACCAGCAGCAATAGCACCAGCAGCAATAGCACCAGCAGCAATAGCACCAGCAGCACTAGCACCAGCAGCAATAGCACCAGCAGCACTAGCACCAGCAGCAATATCAACAGCAGCAATGGCAACAGCAGCAATGGCAACAGCAGCAATAGCACCAGCAGCGCCAGCACCAGCAGCACTATCACCAGCAGCACCAGCACCAGCAGCAATAGCACCAGCAGCACTAGCACCAGCAGCTCTAGCACCAGCAGAAGCACTAGCACCAGCGGTAGCCGCAACAGCAGCAACATCCATAGTAGTAGAAGTAATAGTGGAAACAGCAACAAGAATGGCGGCGGCTAGAGCGGATGTTCTTGTTGTTAAAACAGCGCGAGTCCCTTGATTCACCTTTCCCCATTCAATCAGCATGTACGTCAGTGATCCCCGCCTAATGCCCCTTTATGTATCAAGGATCAATGTATTTTGGATCGTGAAAAAGGTACTGATGGACTCGTCCGCCATTTTCCTTTGCGGCTGCACCAGAGCGCATAACACACGGTCCGGCGAGAAGAGTTCACCTGCCCAAAACTGTAAGTCCAGTCCGGTTTTTTGCCTCTCCCGCTGACTGTAGATGACAAACTTGGGAATCGATGCCCCTCGGCGAGAGCCGTGTTTCCCCACGTCAGTGGAATATATGTCAACAACAGTGGGTTGTACAGGGACAACAAGGCGAGTTTGCCTTTCGACGTCCCTCTCCCTGGGCGTGTATCCAGCCTCCAGGTGCGCTGCCCGCTGCTGATTGTTCTGTTTGGAGCATTCTGGGTCGCAGCACTACCAGCCCGTAATTGCGATTGGCGGCTCGCACTCTTGCAAGTGAAGCAAATGGTTCCATTCTTGTTCTAAAGTCTAGTGTTCAGTAATTCTGCTGTTTACAACGGTAGTTCCGACCGACCTCAGCTAACCATTTCCGACGAGATCCAACGACTGTTCCGCAGAAGGTTATTCGTAGTGTTGGAAGGACGTTTGCACGTGTCGTTCGACAATTTTAGAGACCATTAGAGGCGATTATCAATTAAATCTAGTGCGCATGGAAGGCATGTACCGTGGTTTACTTTGGAAGCAAGTTGCCCAAAACACAAAATACAAAACGAGGAGTGTGTTCCAAGCATTTAATTAAACGAAGCACTTCATAGCCTGCTGCACTTACCGCGGTAACTCGCACCTTTGTGACGGAAGAAAAGAGACGGTGCAACTCCGTCTCTGTATCGAGCTGACTGAGCTGACGTACAGGCGAGTCCGCGCCCGGTTTCCAGCCAGTGTCCGCAGGGAAAAAGCCTCCATGTCAGCGGAGAGGCGGGAGAAAGACGTGGGAGAGATTGGATTACGCCAATCCAGTTGCAACCGCTTCAGCGCGTCCGCTGGGCATGAGGTGCGTAACGGAAGGGCAAGTTGGATGGCGGAGAAGGGGCGACGTTGCATAAAGAGGCGGATGGGCAAAGAAGGTGGGGCGAGAAGAGGGTGGAAGGGCATGAGACGGGATGAGGAAGAGGAGCCGAGGGGTGAGGGGG
>JAWQFJ010009316.1:40000-53972 GCA_034096865.1 Theodoxus fluviatilis | reverse complement strand
CTCTCTCTCTCTCTCTCTCTCTCACTCTCGCCCCCCCCCCCCCCAACTCTCTCTCGCTCCTCCCGCCCACTCTCTCACTCTCGCTCACTTGCTCTCTGTATATATGTATGTGTATGCATGTGTGTATGTGTATATGTGCTTGTGTGTGTATTTGTGTGTGTGTGTGTGTGTGTGTGTACGTGCGCGCCTCACTCATCATCTCCTATGTACTGCCCCTGGGTTTAGATGCCTTTTGCGTGTATGACATTAACCCCGTTTTTAAAAGGTATTCAACTTTTCGTTCCATGACTAGCTTTGGTCTCTTCAAGTGACATGTCATATCCCATGACTGCAGTGTTAGGGTTGCAATCTTCAGGCATTCTCTTGCTATAGACCTTTTTGAGTCACGGGAGGTTTTTGCCCTCAAGATCGATAGAAAATGGGAGTTTTCCTTGATCTCTGGCCAACTAATTATGTTATATTGTCTAATGATGTCTGCAGCTAATGCTAAAGTAAGATGTTGCAAACTCTTTTGACGTATTTGATTGATTTGCTTCATCATGTTTCGGCTCAGTTATGGCAGTTCGTAATGAGTTTGTTTGAGATCAGTGATGCGGCAGAGATGGAAAAAATCGACCCACTAAACTCGAGACAGTGAGGCATCCTTGGCCAACAGCAGTCGCGTCGTGCATTTGCAAGTCGGGCGTAGACGGAGTGTGTGTGTGTGTGTGTGTGAGTGTGTGTGTGTGTGAGTGTGTGTGTGTGTGTGTGTGTGTGTGTGTGTGACAGACAGACAGACACAGACAGGCAGACACGCAGGCAGACAGACAGGCAGGCACACAGACAGACACACAGACAAACACACAGACACACAGACAGACACACAGACACACAGGCAGACAGACAGACAGACAAACAGACAGACATGCAGGCAGACAGGCAGGCAGGCACACAGACAGACACACAGACACACAGACATACACACAGACAGACATTCAAACAGACAGACAGACAGACACACAGACAGACACACACAAAGACAGACAGACAGACAGACAGACAGACAGACAGACAGACAGACAGACAGACAGTCAGACAGACAGACAGACAGACGGACTAACGGACGGACGGACGGACGGGCGGACGGACGGACACAGAGACGCATTCACACAAGCACACATGGACTCACAGACACACGATCACACTGAGAGACACAGACAGATATACAGACACAAAGACAGACACGAAAACAGACATACAGATACACAGATGGGCACACACTCACACACATACAGTACATACACACATGGTCAAAAACGCACTCACACACACATACAAACACACACAGACACACACACACACACACACACACACACACACACACACACACACACTCACTCACACGCAGACTAAGACACAACAGATAGACGAGAGGCAAGCATAGACTAACGCACAGATCAGCAGACATGTGCAGATACACAAGGAAAAACAGAGAGAGAGAGAGAGAGAGAGAGAGAGAGAGAGAGAGAGAGAGAGAGAGAGGGGGGGACAAATAAGAGAAATGGAAGAAATAAGGACAGGCAGACGAAGAGCAACGAACTAAGCGAGGGAGATGTCTCGTATAATATCGCTCTCTGTTTGATACCACACGAGCATTAAACGTACCATCATGGCAACCATCCAATTTTTCTCCTTTTTTTTCTTCTCCATAATCCATAATTAGTACTCAGTTCTGAAACCAAGTATTGCCAGTTGACCAAACGAGAGTGCGAAAACTGAACGTTGGTCTTTTGAACCATATCGTCTGGCTGTTTCGCTTCAAGGGTCCTTTGATTGTTCTATGGAAAATCAATCGATGTGAACTAGAGTCCTGGTTTCGCTGCAGTAGAAGGAAGAAGTGCGTGCTATTTCTCGAATGACAGCCTTTTTTAAGCCTTCAGGGTATCGACATTTTGTCGGAAAATAATGTGCCCGCTATGTCGGACAATGATGTCATCTATAGTGCATTTGTTCTAGTTCTGTCCTCTCTATCCTATCTTCTTGTATTTCGTATTTTGAGTATCTCGATACTATTGTTCCCACTCAAGCCTTCGCTGCCTGACCTTCTTGTGACTTGAAGTTCATGTGTACACTGAACTTTTTTTAATACTACGGTTATGGGGCTGAACGAAAATAACAACCTTTCTGACGGGGCAATACAATTGCCTGAATTCATCTGTACGTTTGGTTTCAAATACATCTCGACCACAACTGATATAACCAGCTGATCCCAACACTTTTTTTGCTTCCAGACGCTACCTGATCAAGAAGGAGATGACCATTGGCCCGCACAAGATCATTCTGCACCCTAACGACCTGGTCTTCTTGCTGCGCAAGGACGTGGGCAAAGGTTCACGGGTACGCTTGGGCTCTGTACTCTCCACGCAGGTCTCTATCTCATCTTTCTACCTCCACTGTTGTGCGTCATGCATGCAGGCGTGCGTTCCACGAGGCCATGAAGACGAAACGCGCACGTCGACCCTGAGGTCCCCGAATGCAGCGGACATGATGGAGCCATGTAGCCGTGAACACTGGGAAGGTCCACAGATGAAACGGTTTAACGGGATGATATCCACCCCTACCTGCCACCCGTACCCCCACCCCCACCCGCCCCTCCCACCCCCCGAACCACTCGACTGAATTGAAGTTTTCGTGTCATAAGAGATATGATAAGCTTCCAAGAGAAGATACTATCGATGATAATATGCAGAGCTGTTTTGTATTTTATTTGGGAAAATTTGATTTGTTCATTTAAACACCGGAACGTTCTTAATCCCATTATCTTCAATCGTCGATACAAATTCAAAGTCTAGAATGCGTACGTTATCAAATAAGTTTGTTTTCGAACAAAACAGCACACACACAATTACGATCAATTAGTAAGTGTGTGTGACCGGGTGAAGTGAAGCCCGAAGTTTTTACATGGTCTCTTTCTCTCTCTCTCTCCCCCCCCCCCCCCCCCCCTCCCCCGACATTTGTTCACCCGGTCACATGTAGTTAAATGCACGAAGGGAAGAAGGGCTTGATTTCTTTCAACACTTTCATGTCCTTTTCTCGTAAACTACGATTACTTTGTTGAGTCAGTGAAGTGTGTGTGTGTGTGTGTGTGTGTGTGTGTGTGTGTGTGTGTGTGTGTGTGTGTGTGTGTTTGGCAGGTTTTGTAAATAGTAGACATCATCGCTTAATTAGAAGAATATGTTCAAGTGATCACAATTCGCTGAATCAGTATAGTATGCGAGGGAAAATTAGGGCTGGAGCCTATCAAAACGTCTGTACGCTTCTTTAAATTTGCCTATGTTTCCCACAAGCTTTAGTACCTTAGACACGGAGAAGGGGCTTTCACACCAGGTGCCAGAACGACACGAAACGTCTCACACACAAAAGTCTACAAAACGTCAAAGCGTAGACCCCAACACTAACCCAATGAGAGGTACGCACAGGTGCTCTACGTCGCGTTGAATACTGAGACCCCCATTTTTCCAAAGAGCCACTGCTTTGGATGCTGAGAACGGCACGATGGAGGCAGTGGACTCTCGGGAAAAGTGGGAAGGTCGTCGAACGTACGCCAGCTTCACGAGTGCCTGCCTGGTGCTGTTGAGTTGTTCTCTTCACCTTGGTCGCTGTCGTCTCGTGCTCCCTTGTGCCGCTGCATCGCTTCCAGCTCCGAAGGAGCGCCGGAAGTAGCGTGCTCAGAGAGAGAATGACGGTTGCTGACGAGCGCTGTGATTCTCTGCCTGAACACGCGCGTGGCGCCGTCGGAGTTAAAGTCGCTGTTGTTATTGTGGTTTTAACTTTTCTCAATGTGCCATTCCCATCGTGTTGACTATGACTGGACGCCAGTCGCTACTTTGATTAGATGCGTTCTTTGGTAAGGTACTGCGACTCATTTATATTATTTTAATGCCATTGCCCATCTCTTTCCTACCTGTCCTTGATGCACGGGTGCTTTCAGTTTTCCCCGAAACTGAGAAAGACTCTCACAAAACTATTCAATTTGTAATCAAAACATGTTGACCGTATAGAGGAAGTGCAGACAAGAGAATCTGCAGCATTTAGTGCTTTTGCGCTCGCGGCGATCTCCTGTCTTGATCAAGCAACAAGACACCTACATGTACATAGGTGGAGGTAGCGCCATTTGAGCAGAGACACCATAGAGCGAGAGAGAATCATACTGCTCGTGCAGTACTGGCATGAAAGTATCCTGACTCAATCGGACTTCGCAGTTTTGAAGCGTAGTTCCTGTATAATTCCCATTGTTTTTCGCTTGTATGGTATTAATGCACAAAAGAAGTATGACGTAGCAGAGAAAATGCAAAGAATCTTGATTTATAGTAAGTATTTATTATGTAGTATAGGACAACAATCATTGAAAGTGAATAGAAAGTCGCAGTACCTTTAACGATGATTATTATTTAAAAAATCACAGGATTTCGCACTGTTTAAAATACTTTTTAAAGACCAGAAAATCAACCGTAAAGTGATTTTTATATCAACATTTCACGTTCAGTATTGTGTCTCTTTTTCTCTGCTGTCTGTGGTTACGCACAAACTTTTCCACGAGTTGATTTATTATTTCCTTGACCGCTTTTCCAGAACTCGTTGACCGAGTATACTTCTTCTATGTCATCTTGCATTCATCGTCCCTTTTTGTACCCTTTTCACACATTGTTTTTGTTCTCTATTCTCCGTCTTTTTGGACCTCTGCCTATCGTAGATTTCCTCATCTATCATGTTCATGCACATTCTGTTTTTGCTGTTCCCCGGCATTTTCTTATCTGACTCTCCAATTAGCTTTTTTCTTTTTTTCCGCTCTTTCCATTTTCATTTCTCATATTCTCTTCCGTGGCCTCATGATCTTTCTCGTTCTCTCGGGTTTCTGTTGTCTCTATTGTTATACTGAAACCTCTCTTGCCTGCTCATCTTCCTCCGTGACAGTAGGCAATCATAGTAGCGTCCTCGGCGAACTGAAATTCACTTCGCTAAGAGGAATTCTTGCATTCTACGACACACTTTGTGCTGCCACGTGACATCCGGTTGTCTGCGATATGATAATTCACAAGTTTTGCCCATACGT
The DNA here is from genome assembly GCA_034096865.1 of Theodoxus fluviatilis. Classification (NCBI taxonomy): domain Eukaryota; kingdom Metazoa; phylum Mollusca; class Gastropoda; order Cycloneritida; family Neritidae; genus Theodoxus; species Theodoxus fluviatilis. Next base: position 48,880 of record JAWQFJ010009316.1, on the reverse strand, counting down.
ACTTCATGAAAACGGACGATTTGCTGAACTCGTTTTCGGTGAGTATTTTTGCATTCTTCAGTTGTCCTAACGTTACTGTAATCACAAGAAAATGATACCATGTCGTTTCAACTGCTGATTTGTAAAATGAAAGGGCTTGACTGGCAAACAGTAAACATTTCAGGCGTAGTTTTTGCGACCAACTGGTTGACCTACAAAAGATTAGCATCCAAAGAAATGGCGACCCAAAAGATGTCACGCATCAGGTTTTAAATTGCTCGATTTACTTACTAGTTAATCAAAACATCAAGTTATGCGATGCTTGCGGGAACAGCCCCCCCCCCCCCCCCCCCCCCAATAGAAAAATAAAAACATAAAATTAAGATAAAAAAAATTGCCATGAAAATGCGCCAGATGAGACCATCCCCCCCCCCCCTCCCGCCCCTCCCCCACCCCCTTCCGCTGGCTAAAAACAGTTTGGAAACCCACCCACCCCCGCTAGCTAAAAATAGTTTGGAAACCCCACCCCACCCCCCGCTTGCTAAAAAAGATTGGAAACCCGCCCCTCCCCCCCCCCCCCCCCCCCGCTTGCTAAAAAAAGTTTGGAAACCCACCCATCCCCGCTAGCTAAAAATAATTTGGAAACCCCCCCCCCCACCCCCCCGCTTGCTAAAAAAAGATGTACCCCCCCCTAGCTAAAATAGTTTGGAAACCCCCCTCCACCCCCCCGCTTGCTAAAAAAAGATTGGAAACCCGCCCCCCCCCCGCTTGCTAAAAAACGTTTGGAAACACCCACCCACCCCGCTAGCTAAAAATAGTTTGGAAACCCCCACCCCCCCCCCCCGCTTGCTAAAAAAAGATTGGAAACCCGCCCCTCCCCCTCCCCCCTCCGCTTGCTAAAAAAAGTTTGGAAATCCTTCTCTCCCCCCACCCACCCCCGCTTGCTAAAAAAGTTTGAAACCCCCCCGCCCCCCCCCCCTCTCGCTAAAAATAGTTTGAAATCCCCCCACCCCCACCCCCCGCTTGCTAAAAAAAGTTTGGAACCCGCCCCCCACCCCCACGTGCTAAAAAAAGTTTGGAAACCCCCCGTAGCTAAAAATAGTTTGGAAACCCCCCCCACCCCCCCGCTTGCTAAAAAAAGATTGGAAACCCGCCCCTCCCTTCCCCCCCCCCCCCCCGCTTGGTAAAGAAAGGTTGGAAATCCTCTCTCCCCCCCCCCCCCCCCGCTTGCTAAAAGAAGTTTGGAACCCGCCCGTCCCCTCTCCCCCGCTTGCTAAAAAAAAGTTGGAAACACCCCCCCCCCCCCCCCGCTAGCTAAAATAGTTTGGAAACCGCCTCCGCCCCCATCCCCCCCGCTTGCTAAAAAAAGTTTGAAACCCCCCCCCCCCCCGCTTGCTAAAAAAGTTTGGAAACCCCCCCCCCCCTAGCTAAAAATAGTTTGGAAACCCCCCACCTCCCCGCTTGTTAAAAAAAGAATGGAAACCCGCCCCTCCCTCCCCCCCCCACCCCACCCCGCTTGGTAAAGAAAGTTTGGAAACCCGCCCCTCCCTCTCCCCCCACCCTCTTGGTAAAGAAAGTTTGGAAAACCCCCCCCCCCCCCCCCCGCCCCGCTTGCTAAAAAAAGTTTGGAAATTTCCCCCACCCCCCCACTTGCTAAAAAAAACTTGGAAAGTCCCCCCCCCCCCTGCTTGCTTGAAAAAGTTTGGAAACACCCCCCCCAAAAAAAATAAAAAATAAAATAAATAAATAAAAAGAAAAGAAAAAAAGAACTGATCCGCCCCTGGAACAGTACTTTCAATCAGTCTGGGACTTGATTTCATGTTGATTTTTGATTAAGAGTGTTATTCTATAATGGTGTTTCAGATTCCTCACCAGGCAGCAATGGACCTCTACTCTGATCCATTCGTTCACAGCAAAGAAATTTGTCTGCTGTTCTATTCGACACCCTGATTTAGATACGAATTATGCCAATGCGAAGTTCGTGGAAGACGCTACTATGATTCTCTAGTATCTTCTCGATGCGTTTATCTCTACCGTTGTTCCTCTACAGAGCTCACCATGTTCTCTCGCTCTAACCTTGTTCTGTTCTCTCCTTGCACTACTTTCGTGGAAGCAGATTCCACGTTCTTCCTTTCTCTCACTGATGTTGAAGAACGGCCTATCTACTTGCTTGAATATGAATTGCTTGTCAAGGATTCTTCATATTTTTACCCCCTACGCACGGCACGGCTTCATACCTCCGTCAGCTTCAAAGTAATATCACGTAGTATCTTCACAATCATAAAACAGATGAGACCGCTGGAGTGCAGATATCGCCTTGTTCTGAGGAGAGGTAGGTGCTCGACACGCCGGCATTTGCATGAATGCATGTTCGCTAATTCTTGAAGTTTCACCTTCTTGCAGATCCCGATATACCCATGCCTGGGATAAGCAAAGGAGGTCGCCCGAAACGGATAGTCAAATAATTGTCTGTGACATTTACAATGAAGAGTGTGTGTGTAGTTTTTTTAGTGTTCCACCTCAAACTGAACAAACACTCACCCCACCCCCAACCCCTTGCCCCCTCAGAATTAATAGAGTGCGAGCCACACCGGGTCGGTCATTCGAGAGGGGAGCTTTCGCCAGCTTGGTATATCTCTGCAACATAATTATCCCTAATTTTTCGGACGACTGCCTGTTTGCCCACAGCTGATGAAAAGCCAGCTGATGGACAAGCCCGACCTCCTGCGGGCCTCGGAACCCTCCAATCGATCCACCAGCAGCGTCAACGAGCTCAGTGACTACACAGAGACCGCCCGCTTCAACGTAAGTCCCTGACGTCATAACGCGTCCGACGTCATCAGCTGGTGACGCTTTTCGTTTGACCCGGAAATATTTTGCTTGATGTATGAGTGCTCGAACGACGTCATAAGTCACTGGATCTGGAGAGGGGGCCAAGATCAGGGGCGCGTTGCTCAGCCTACCTAGTTGGCAAACAATAGGCCGGTGTCAACATGTGTCAAACTTTTGACTGCCTTTACATCTGCTCTCATCATGTTGACACATATTGACACTAGCCTATTCTTCGCAAGATCTTGCAAGGAGGTTCCTAGCGTAAGCAACGCGCCCCAGGAAAGAGGATCTTAGCAATGCAACATCACGACAACGGTATGTGCAGTCCGATGCCAACAAAACAAAATGCACCGTCTAGGCAGGCCTTAGACAACTTGAGATAATGCGTCATAATACTATGATGCAAGCTTCACTTTATCTGAATTCAAACATAAATATGGCGGGGAAGAGTTTGCGTTGAAACAAACATCTCGTGTCATCTTTCATGGAAAGGGCTAGGTATCGCTTTTCTTCTCTGTCAATAAACGCGTAAAGCAGCATAGCTCAAAGGGACTTACTTATCTCTTAGTCTGCTTAAGGGCTAATTTTTTATACAAATATAACAGGGACAAAACTCTAGCACTTCAGTCCATACATTCAAAAGTACCCCTTCACACCTGCCAAGTTACGTGTTGTGGTACACAAGACGACGGTGAACAAATTACGAGTACTAGCTATTGTAGGATAATGAACGCATTTCGGACCGATCGACGTCTGTGCGAATCTCAGTTGAACTGTAAGCGTTGTATCTTTGTTTTCCTCTGTATATGCAATTCTGTCATCGGCTTTGTACAAAAACAAGAATACACTGGATAAATGCATTCATTCGCAAACGATGGTTCGACAAACTGCTAACCACAGTTTTCCCGCACGTTGTAGCGTGACTGGGAATGATTGCTGAAGCACCTCATTAAACATGGCTCTGTTTGACTTGTCCTCACAGCCAAACATTGCAGGGTGCGCAATCGTTTGTGCTTGCTCCTTTTCTCTGAGTATTGCAAGAATGCTAGATAGAACAAGGCCATGCTTGCACAGGTATTGACTTTCCGAAAGTGCCGAAACAAGAAACTGCTACTGGATGGAACATTCGATGCCGGGGCCTTTTGAGTACTTGAAAGAGTGCATGCCTCCGGGTCACGCCAGCAAGTCATGGAGAGTTGTAGCATTGTCCTTGTAGGATTTGTGGGGTTTCACTGCGTCACTCCACACGATAATATTGTTTGAGATTCCTCAGATCTGCGTAACCTCCGGGCCTGGAGAAATGTCGATTTTGCGTGGAAAGAATGCCGGAAAACTAAGTCTACTCTGCAAAGATTTCAAACGCGTGACCGAATCACGCAAATGGCGTTTTCATAAATCACTAGAACATCATCGTAGGACAAGGGTTACAATTCGATCTTTCGTAAATGTCTCAGTTTGTACGCGTACAAGCATGCTTAAACAGTGTTCTCATTCGTTGTGCTGGTGAGAATAAAGAATTCCAGAGTACGAATCTAAGTTTTAAAAACGATAACATTGTAAAAATATGATAACGAACCAAAGAATTGCTAAACGGGTTTTTTTTCAATTCAAAACGCAATCTCTCAGATAGGCAAGAACCAACAGTAACATGATAGGATGTCAATGCGTACCACATCCATCGACAAGGTATGTAGTAAAAACATTTATGAAAAGAGTTTTTTCGGCACATGGTGCATACTTGCAGGCATTAAAAGGTAAAACCAGGTTCATGTGAATGTCAATCACCGCATCTCGTTTCTGTCATCTGTACTTCGTGTGCACAATGATGGTTTGTTTTTCAGGGAGATTTAGTTCACATCAAGGAACTGAAAGTCAAAGGATTTGAAATGAAAAGCAAAGTCTTCTCCTACATCAGAATGGTAAGTGGTATTATTTTTTTCACGCATTCACAACTGTTCTAACTGCAGACTTACTGTAATGGGTGGACTGCAGACTTACTGTAATGGGTGGACTGCAGACTTACTGTAATGGGTGGACTGCAGACTTACTGTAATGGGTGGACTGCAGACTTACTGTAATGGGTGGACTGCAGACTTACTGTAATGGGTGGACTGCAGACTTACTGTAATGGGTGGACTGCAGACTTACTGTAATGGGTGGACTGCAGACTTACTGTAATGGGTGGACTGCAGACTTACTGTAATGGGTGGACTGCAGACTTACTGTAATGGGTGGACTGCAGACTTACTGTAATGGGTGGACTGCAGGCGACGTGTAAAACGGAACCAAACAATGGCGGTAAGTGAGAAGTCACTTTCAATACATAGGGTGAGTACATATGAACATTTTCTACTTAAAAGTTTTCATTAGGCATAAAACAAAACGCACAACTGAACTGTACTGGTAATTTTTGTTGTTGTTGTTTTATACCTGATGAAGACTTCTGAGTCGAAAATTTGCATTTGTACTCGCCCTGTGTTTTGAAGCGCCTCCTCATTTAGCGCCGTTGTTTTGGCTCTGTTTTAAGCGCATTTGAAGGACAGTAATCCATATCTGATAAAAGTTGTGTGACCTAATTGCGTTTCTTACCTGAGATCAAGAATATAGAGTGGACAAAGAAGGTGATGCATGCATCTGTATAAATTCGCGATACAAATATATTTACATTATTATCCAACAACTTTCTGCGTTTCATACATATCAAAGCTCGTCTATTGACGTATTGTCTCGACTGCGTACTGTACCTGAGTACAATGACATGAACTCTATAAGCACGGCTCCATTATCAACATTGCCATCAGAAATGGCGGCGCTACTTATCTTTGCTCTTTTGAAAACGCTTCTCAGTGAAGTTGTTTGAACAGTTTTCAATATATATATATATATATATATATATATATATATATATATATATATATATATATATATATATATATATATGTGTGTGTGTGTGTGTGTCCTTGATCTAAATGGAAACAGCCAACAGTTTCCACAGACCGTAGTTGTCCGACTTAATGTACTACATACAGTTGGTGCAGTTGGATTGTCCCTTCATCAGGTCATCGTCTTACCTTTTCCGTACGTACAGTAGCATTACACAACAGCAGACACTAATCATCAGTGTTGTCACAGTTCTTCTCGCGAGAGATGACTTTCGTACAGAGGCAGAATCACGGTGTGTTTTTCTGCAGCTGCGAGATCTACGTCACGAGAACGTGAATCCCTACATCGGCATTCTGGTGGACCCTGTGCGTCCTGCCCTGGTCACAGAGTACTGCAACCGTGGCAGCCTGATGGTAGGTACCAGATCTCTCTCTCTTTCTCTCTCTCTCTCTCTCTCTCTCTTCGTCTTTATCTCTCTTTGTCTCTGTCTCTCTCTTTGTCTCTCCCCCTTTCCCCCCCCCTCCCCCCTCTCACTCTCTCTCTCTCTCTCTCTCTCTCTCTCTCTCTCTCTCTTCGTCTTTATCTCTCTTTGTCACTGTCTCTCTCTTTGTCTCTCCCCCTTTCCCCCCCCCCTCCCCCCTCTCACTCTCTCTCTCTCTCTCTCTCTCTCTCTCTCTCTCTCTCTCTCTCTCTCTCTCTCTCTCTCCCTCTCTCCCTTACATCCCCCCCCTCTGTATCACCTCCCTCCACACTCACTCACACAATTCTCAAATTCTTTCTGTTTTCGTGTCTAGGGGTATCACTAGTGGAGGGGGATAATTAATTCACTCACACTCGTCTCACGCTCGCATGACGTGACACATTATTCATTAAAGATTTCTTTAATCAGACTTAATCATGAGTGAAATCAAATTCAAGGCAATATGAACAAAAATGTCAATCAATTCTATCAGTCTACTCTCTGACTTAGAAGGTAGAGAATTAATTTCACTGACCCAAAACCAATGTTGACCCAAAGTTACTCACAAGTTCACGCAGATAGTCGATGACGCTTCTCGAACTTTCCAACGACGAATGCTGTTGCCCAAAAACAATGTCCACTCAGAAATGGGCATTCACAACTACACACTCTCTCTCTCTCAAGGCTAGACCTCGAAAAGACCAAAAGGCCATAGACACTTTTGGGTTCACCCACACACATGTACCCATGCGGACAGAGGTTTGAACGCTTCAGTTAGTGCTCAGAACCGAACGACAAAACTTCCCGGCGGCGAGACGGCGTCCTAATCCGTCAAAGCTGGACCTTCATTCGTAGAGGACACTGTTCTTCTTCGTACAACCTTTCAGATGGTCGGGGGAGGAATTCAAGACTTTCTTTAAAGTGTAGACTCCTCGTCTTACACGGAGCTGCTCGAATTCACGTTGATATCCTCAGAGTCAACTGAATTACATTTTTCCTGCGTTTTCGACTCAAGAGTTACTCACAGCGCATGCGTCACCATCCTTAACTAATCAAATCATTGTTGCATCACGGATAATTTTTAAAACAGCCGGTTCAAACCAGTCTCAGAGTGCAAAGCTCAGCATGTTCCCGCCAAAACATTGACAAGGCAAATGCCTCAAACAATATAGAAAAATGGAATAAAGGCTGAACAGTAACACTCTGCCTCTGTCTGTCTGTCTGCCCGCCCGCTCTTCTGCCTCTGTGTTTGTCTGTCTGTCTGTCTGTCTGTCTATCTATCTTTCTGTTTGTATGTCTGTCTATCTGTCTGTCTGTCTGTCTGTCTGTCTGTCTGTCTGTCTGTCTGTCTGTCTGTCTGTCTGTCTGTCAGAGACTGTCTGTCTGTCTGTCTATCTATCTGTCTGTCTGTCTGTCTGTCTGTGTGTCTGTCTGTCAGAGACTGTCTTTGTGTGTGTGCGTGTGTGTCCGTCTGTTTGCGTATGTGTCTGTCTATGTGTTTGCGTGTCTCTCTATATGTGTCTTTTTGCCTCGTGTGTGTGTGTGTGTGTGTGTGTGTGTGTGTGTGTGTGTGTGTGTGTCCGTCTGTTTTTCTTTGCCTCTTCATTCCTTCATCTCCCTCCTTTCCTACCTTCTTCCGTCTTCCCTTCTTTCCTTCTTTCTGTCTACTAGCACGAAGTTCTTTGTGTTTGTCGTTGTGAACTTTCGTGGACGTAATTTGGGCTGATCTACCCGGGGCTTTGAAGGTGGTGCCTCGTGACCACACCCCGCTGGCTGCTCTTTCCCTGTCTCTGCATTGGAGTCTGTAGCCAGACAACCCCCTGAAAGAGCCTTTCTGCTCCCAGTCTCAGGAGGCCTCTCGCTTTCTTTTTATGGAGATATCGCTCCACGGAATCCATCAAGCCATGTTCCCAGAGCGTTCCGGAGCATCCGTGTTGGAGGTAATCAATAGTGAAATGATTAGCAAAGACTTCAAAATAAGTGGAGGCCCGATGGCACGCTTCTTTTCTGGGAGAGAGGATGCTGAAAGCAGCGAGGGAGAGAGCGAGAGGGGAGAATTCTTTGGGGACCACGTCGAAAGCAGGAGTCGTGGCTCGAGCGAACTTTCTCACTTTGGTGTAATAAATCACTGTGGTCACTTCTCTCCAGGCTTCTTTTGTGCAGTCGCCTTTCCTCTGCTCTTCCTGGTCCTTCTCATGCTCCCCATGACCCTTCTGCTCCTATTCATCTCCTCTGCTCCTTCACGGTGGCTCGGCTTCTGTTCCTGCGCCTTCCGCTCCTGTAAAAGTGTAGTCTTGTTCCCCTTCCGGTCCTTTTCCCTTGCATAACTGCTCCAGTGTACCTGCATGAATTTTCGAGAAAAAGAAAACCTTATAGGCTTATGTCATGTAATTGTACATGAAAAGACGTCCTCAACATTTTGCTAATGATTCATTTGAAATCACTCAGATGTGTATTATAGCTTTCCCCTTCAGCGCACGATAGTTGGAAGTCTGCGACAAATTGGCGAAGAGAGCTCTCTGGACCCCGAGAAAAATTTTCTCTCTCTGACCAAAGAGGGCAATGAATGAATATGTTTATTACACTAAAATGATATAAAATCCTGCACATTGATATCCGATTGGCATAGCACTTCAATAAAGGCTTATCCTCCACCTAAAATGAACTGAGGATGTATCTTTCTCCGAGAGGCAAGTACAACACGTGATTACCTTCATCCTCGCTCT
>JAWQFJ010009316.1:30000-32500 GCA_034096865.1 Theodoxus fluviatilis | reverse complement strand
CTTGCTGAGGGAAACAGGGTGCGTCTCCTTCGACCTGACCCTGGAGTGCAGAAAGAAGAAAGGAATTTCAGGCGTTTGTTTGGCGACCTCTTTTACGACGGGGAATCTCTAGAATGAGTAGTCGTTTTCAATCGAACTCTGTGTGGGTGTGTGTATGTGTGTGTATGTGTGTGTAGGTGTGTATGTGTGTGTATGTGTGTGTATGTGTGTGTATGTGTGTGTGTGTGTGTTGTGTGTGTATGTGGTGTGTGTGTGTGTGTGAGAGAGAGAGAGAGACAGAGACAGAGAGAGAGAGAGTGAGAGAGAGAGAGAGAGAGAGAGAGAGAGACAGACAGACAGACAGACAGACAGACAAGTAGAGAGACAGAGAGAGAGACACATAGAGAGAGAGAGACGCAGAGAGTGACAGAGGGAGGGAGAGAGAGAGAGCGAGAGAGCGAGAGAGAGAGAGAGAGAGAGAGAGAGAGAGAGTAGTATCTCATTTGCTGTCAAGAGCTGGTGTAAACATCTATTTTAAAAGCCTGGGCAGCGCTATGAGATCGCATGTTAATCTCCGCCGAAGAAACCACACCACAACGCGGCATAATTCAGGCAGTGGGTTCTGTTTGCCGGTCCAGACGCAAAATGACGGTTTCAGCGCTGCTAGCAGTTCATGGGAGTGCGCCCTTAAGGCGCCTACACACGTACCGGTTTTCAAGCCGATTTGGCTCCCGATCCGGTCTGACCGTGCGTGTAAAAATCGGGTTGACAACCACACGCAACGATTACACCGAGGCCGCGAACTAAGGCGATTTTCATTTACGCAAAGCGAGGTCAGAATTTAGAGTTACGGCCCTTTGCCTAGCTATGGTGACGACGCTTCCACGTGTAGTCTATGCTTGAGACCTGCCTGTCGGATTTTAAAATATAGAAGCTTTCCCGACCTACTGATGCATTCAACACACAGCTTTGATAGATTATTGCTTTTCATGGCTTACATTTTCTTTGGATGGGGTTTCTAGTATCCCGAAATACAGCGTTTTCTGTGCGAACACGCAACAAAGCGGTGGAGCAGATTCTTCGCCGCGAAGATCTGCGTTGACCTGCATTCGATTTGTAAAAAGTTGAAGCTTTCCTGACCTACTGATGCATTCAACACACAGCTTTGATAATTTAATGCTGTTCATGGCTTACATTTTCTTTGGATGGGGTTTCTAGTATCCCGAAATACAGTGTTTTCTGTGCGAACACGCAACAAAGCGGTGGAGCAGATTCTCCGTCGCGTAGATCTGTGTTGACCTGCATTCGATTTGTAAAAAGTTGAAGCTTTCCCGACCTACTGATGCATTCAACACACAGCTTTGATAATTTAATGCTGTTCATGGCTTACATTTTCTTTGGATGGGGTTTCTATTATCCCGAAATACAGCGTTTTCTGTGCGAACACGCAACAAAGCGGTGGAGCAGATTCTTCGCCGCGTAGATCTGTGTTGACCTGCATTCGATTTGTAAAAAGTTGAAGCTTTCCCGACCTACAGTTACATTCAACATACAGCTTTTATAAATTAATGTTGTTCATGACTTACATTTTCTTTGGATTGGTTTTTAGTATCCGCAAATACAGCGTTTTCTGTGCCAAGCGTAGACAATGTCCGCCATTAAAATTTGCGACTAGTCACCAGAACGCGAGATCTCGCGTCGCCGGGCATATGAATCGGTCAGGACCGGGTTGAAAAATAGAGCCAGCCCTAGTCACAAGAACCGGGCCAGATTGTATGCAAATGAGTCAACCGGGACCGGATCGGCAGCAAAACCGGGGGACAACCGGTACGTGTGTAGGCGCCTTTAGAGCGGTTGAAAAGACGGCTGATATTCCACGGCCTGTATAATTCAGGAAGCATGTTCTGCTAGCCAGACCTGACGTTACAAAGCGTTAATTGTAACTTCCGCGCCTGCTAGCGGTCTTTGGGTGTGGAACGCATACGCCCCCTTGCAGCTACGGCGCAGCGCGGACTTTCGGCTGAGGAGATACCTTTTCTGGTTGTAATTCCAAAACGACATAAAACACAACCTCCGAAATTTCGTGGATTGGTTCTCGGGTGAAAGCTTGACCTTGCACCGAATTAAAAAGCAGAATCCGTTTCGAACTTTTAAAGTTATTTTGCAGAATAACTAACGAACGAACTACCTCATTGACCGAAAAACATAACCTCCCTAGCGAAGGTAGATAAGGAGAACGGCATCCTGGATGTTTCAGCAGAGCAACCAAAAAAGTCAGTCGTGAGTTGGGACATCTCTAGTTTTTATGCCTAATCCTGTTGCTTTTGTAGTCCTACGGCTTCCATCGCGGACGCACGGAGAGGCACACGCAAGAATGGCCTGATGGCACTAACAGACAGCGGAGGGGAAGGGTGAGCGGGAGGCAGCCAAAAAGTCCTAACACTCACACACACATAAACAGACCGAAAAACATTATGCTAAAGGGATTTGCCCAATTCTGCCGAATTGACTTTCCCATCAC
>JAWQFJ010009316.1:12500-25000 GCA_034096865.1 Theodoxus fluviatilis | reverse complement strand
AAAGTGGTTGGGTGTACAGTAGAAACAGCAGAGGACCCAGAACCGAGCCCTGTGGGACTCCGTAATTTAGCGGGGCAGGATCAGAAGCAATACCCTGGATCAAAACAGTCTGCCTACGTTCTGAGATATATGATTTCAGGAAGGAGAGTGCTGTGTTGTCAATGCCAAAAACATGTCTTAGACGGGAGAGAAGAATTCCATGATCTATTGTGTCAAACGCAGCACTCAAATCTAACAACGCGAGAAGGGAAACTTTGGAATCATCAGATGCGACAAGGAGGTCGTTTAGAACACAGAGCAGAGCTGTTTCGGTGGAATGGTGAGCACGGTACGCCGACTGAAAACGAGCCAAAAGATCATACTTGGACACGTGCTCTAACAACTGCTGCAAAGCTAATTTCTCTAACAGTTTTGAAAGAAAGGAAAGGTTGGAGACTGGCCTGTAATTGCTAAGCTTGTTTGGATCCAGGTCTTGCTTCTTCAGAAGTGGCTTGACTAAAGCTTGTTTGAAAACACTGGGGAAGGTGCCAGACTGGAAGCAATCATTGATTATTTGTGTCAGAACAGGCAGAATGTCATCAATGCACTCAAGTAAGAGGGATGTGGGAACAGGGTCAAGGTCACAGGAGGTAGGGGTCATACTACGGATGGTCTTAAGGACTACACTAGCCTCAACCGAGCTGAACTGAAGAAGGGGAGTACCACTGAAGGATACTGGGTCTTCGCTAGCACCTGTACCAGCAGACATGTCAACGTTGCTTCGTATGTCAGACACTTTGGACACAAAGAAGTCACAAAATTTCTGAGGTAGAGATGACAGTGGGGAGGAAGGGAGGGCGGTACAACGGGTCTTGTTCATGAGTTTGTTTGTGATGGAAAACAACTGCCTACAAGTGGTAGACGCAACTATCTTTGCGTTGAAATACACTGTCTTAGCCTTAGCTACGAGACGATTGATCTTGTGTTTGACGGAGCTGAACATTTCTTTGTGAACGACTAACCCAGAACGCAGCCACTGTCGCTCAGCTTGACGCTTTTCCTGCTTCAAAGCTCGGAGTTCGGAAGCGACTGCGCTATACCACGGAGTGGAGCGACGCTGAGGGACCTTGCGTTGCGTTGATGGGGCATGACTATCAAGAACAGAGCGGAGGTGATCACACAACTGGTCAGCAGATGGCGTGGACGACGCAGCAGCCAGAGCAGCCACATCATGCCTGAGCACAGTCAAATCAATCGCACGGAGATTTCGAACGCTGCGATACTCCGGTCCCTGCACCGGCCGCTGCACATCTAAGTTACACAACACAGCAAAATGATCGGAAGTCAAATTGTGAGAAACATGGCATGAATGAAAAACGTTGTCATCGGGACGATAGAGTACCCAGTCAATGATGTGACCAGACCTGTGGGTGGGCTCTGAAACAGCTTGTTTGAAACCAAAAGTGGATAAGATGTCCATCATGCGCACAGTACTGTAACTATCTTGCTTGTCATAATGAAAGTTAAAGTCACCAACAATGACAACATTCCCTTGAAGGGTGGCTAACAATTCACTAAATTCAGAATAGAACAGAGTGTCCTTCAACTTGTTTGCTTTGCTGGGGGGTGGCCGATACACGCAGAAGAAATGCACACTAACTGAAGTGTTCAGAGTCAACTGAATGACCTCAAAACTGTCATGGGCGAAAGAGAAGGAAGTACCGACCACAACTGGAAAATGATCTCTTACCAGCACTGCCACACCCCCCGCCCTCGTTGCACGAGGAAGGGACTGGAAACGGTAACCTGCAGGAGTTAAGTCCGCATGTTTCGATTCGTCACCGTGAGTCTTAAGCCATGTCTCAGTCAGAAACATAATGTCAACATTTTCATCACGGATGAATTCCACAATGTCAATGCGCTTGGATTTGTTTCCAACAGATTGTGCGTTAAAGACACACACAGACAGGCGATCCTGTGGCGATGACTTGATGACAACAAGGTTGTTAGGCTGCCGCCCACGAGGAGTGCCCGACGCAAAGCCCGACACCCCAGAAGAAGTGGCGACAACCGGCGTTCCACTGCAGACTGTCGAGTTGAGGGAGACGTCTGCGAAAGGAAGAGGCGCAGACTCAGTGTCCAAGGCGCTGAACACTGGGCTGAGGGGCACCGGCCCCACCGCTGAGGAAGGTGATGATGCACTGCCAGAGGCGTCGACGTCACTCGATGGAGTAGCGATTCCCTCGTCGGCAGATGGCGGCCAGCAGTCAGCACGTACAGTATCCGGGGTCCTGACAGAAATGCCAGGACTAAGCACAAGCACTGGAATCTTTCTCTGCTTTCTCCTCCCTCCTGCCCTGGATCTCCTGGCTTTCACACGTCGCCTGATGCCAAGCTCAAGCAGAGTGGCCTCAAGTGTAGGGTCAAGTGGATGCACTTTACTACGTAGACTTAGTTGAGCCAGACGCTGGTGGGCAAACCCTGTCTGATTTGCATATTAACTTTATCTCACGGTCTGTTGAAAACTTAGGAGTTAAGCACGACTTAAGTCTCTCCATACACATGGTCCCAGAAGTCTGTATTCTGCACATGACTTAGATGGAGAGTGACCGAGTAAAAGCGGTTCCGCATTTTGGTAATTGAGATGTAAGCACACCGTAGTCTGATGATATCCAGCAGCATGATACAGATTAGCCGTCTCAAGGTCTGTTGTAATAGGGCGAAGCTCCTGATGTCAAGGAAGCCTTAGTGGACACAATTGATCTTGTAATCGGAGACTGCTGCATACGAAAACGCCGCTAGTGACTGGTATGATGTGCACACGCCACTGCCGCATCACCGAGTTACATGATAAACCAGGTAGCATCATGTAACCACATGGCCGAAACTAGGCTTTTACGTTGCTCTTTCTACCACGTGTCGACTTGAGTAATGTAACAATTTAAATGAATTTTTTATGTATTTTACATATAGCTATGAAAAATTTATACTGATCTTTGGTTTAAATGTGTTAGTATCTGTGTCAGTAATTCCAAATGTGAGCATTTTGCTTGCGAACCGAAGAAAACAATAGCGGGTATGGCTTATTTATTTGTAAATACATTTTAAAAAATCAAGACTCTACGCGCAGAAGATCCGTCTGACCAGCCAATCAGGACACAGCATCGGCCGCAACGACTGAAGGTACAGCAGACATCGAAGTGCCTGATCAGGGACGTCGATGTCGGCCTGACGGCGCTGGACGCAAATTCCAAAATCGCTTGCGGCAAGTCGAAACATCGGCGAAGTATGTGTAAGCTTCGCCCAATTAGAACGCGCCGTTAGATTCAAGTATCTGGCGCAGACAGTATTCACACACCGCTGAGGTACAGGACGTTGACAGCCCACTCTGCCGTCAGTGTGGGCAGCCTTGCAAACAAAGAATGACCCATAGAAACCTAGTCAGTGTCAGGCCAATGGCGTGATTGAGGACAGTCGTGAAGACGAAGCCCTTCTGCTGCGATGCAGTGGTCCTTTTGCGTCAGTTTCTGACAATGATGCATGAACGTAAAACTGAGAGAACATGACTGTTCCAACAAAAGCGACCCACTCGATCATGGGACGACAAGAATTGTCTCCAAGAAAGCAAGCAGAAGACAAAAAATGTACCGCCACTACCGCGATGGCCCCCTCCCCCCTCCCTCCTCTCCCCTCTTTTTTTCAAGATTCCGTCTTGACAAAGAGCGCTGTACCAGGTTTTAGAGAGCCTTAAAGAGATCCGTGGAAAAAAAACACTACTTGATGACAATGGTCTGACACGATAACACAATGTCGTATCCGACATAAGACAATTCAATAACAATGTCGTTGCATTTAATGGATGAAAAGAATAATTATTTCGTATCAAGACTGGATTGATTAATGTATGATTGAAGAAAGAAGACAATGTGGTCTCAGTATAAGGTGCCTTTATTAAAAGACAAATATGAACAGACTTTGCAATGGGACTTCTTGTTCAAACGCCACTCCAGCATGACGGGAGTGAAATGTGGAAGAAAAAAAGAGATATTTCACTGGATAAAAAGCTACAGGATTCTGTCTTATGAGCGGCTTGGGTTGACGGCTTTTGTTGTTTTCCTAATGGGCTTAAAGCGATACGTCATACTGTTATTTGCGAAAAATCTGGATGAAGAAAATTGTTCGTGTGTCAAATTTCCAAGTCTAGGAAATAAACAAATTTGTGCATCTATTCATACGTCATAAATTAAACCGTGAATATGCGTGAACTTTCATGGAAGTCTCAGTTTCATCATGTTCTGTTAAACGCAATCGCGCTTAGTGTGATAGATGTCTGTTGAATGATCTGTTTGTTTACTAAGGCTGCATTCTGACATCATCAATAACATTTTGATGTGTCAGTGGACTCGGATTTTTTTTTTGTATGAATGATTTGTCTTATTTTGAAACATTTCTCCTCATGAATTCATCAGTCTTGACTGCGACTTTCTCTATCTGGCATGACATGTCTGCAGTTAGTTGCGTCTCTTACAGTAATAACACTCTAACGAAGGTTTCGTAGTGAAATGAATCCCTTAAAAAATCCACTGTAGAATAAGCTTTCTTCCACATTTCAGTAATTGTCAGAAAAATCAGCTTCCAGCACGAAGCCTGTATTTGTGGCGTCTTATATTGTCCACATATGTTACTTTGAAAAGATTAAGCAGGTAATGTAATTAGATGTAGAAGACCACATCCATATAGCTTGAAGAGGCCCTAGAGGAAAGGTAACGAGACAATTCTGTATTTATGCTTCCGGAACCTACCGCTTCAGTTTGCGGACGGGCAAGCACATAACTTCGTCTACAGTCCCCTTTGCTTGAGTAAGTAGTCGTGTAACCTAGGCATGTGTTTGCGTATCTCGGGAAACTAATGCCATAAGCTGGCCAGAATGTCTGTGGCTGGTTTTGCTACTGTGTCTGGTCATGGAGTCAACAGCGATTTCTCTCTTTGATTTAACAGTCAAACTATTTCAAAGTAATGCCTTGACTTCTCAGTACAATAACAAAACCCGTTTTAGAACATTAACTGCCTAACTACTGATCAGCTCTAAGAAATCCTTTAGAGCAAAGTGAATGCATAATAGTAACAATGA
This sequence comes from Theodoxus fluviatilis, assembly GCA_034096865.1. Lineage (NCBI taxonomy): Eukaryota > Metazoa > Mollusca > Gastropoda > Cycloneritida > Neritidae > Theodoxus > Theodoxus fluviatilis. Next base: position 19,890 of record JAWQFJ010009316.1, on the reverse strand, counting down.
GACCTCATCACAACTATGGCTGTAAAAGAAGATTCTTAATTAAATCGAGCACAGTCTCAACGCCGAACAGAGGGACATTTCTTTCTTGAAAATAAGTTCCACAAGCCTGCCTAACGAAGGTCGTGAAACGCGTGAATGTGACACAACGTCAAGCATTTCAAACAGCAAAAATCGTGCACACCCATGACGAAACACGTTGGTTCCTGAACCTGTGGAAGATCGGGTGAGCTTCTCCTAGCAGATTATGCCTCAGTACAGCAAAAAAATTAACTCCGTAAATTTGATAATGCCGAATATCCGTACCACATGAGACGTCTTTTGGTATTCATTCCATCACAAAAGGCTCGCCTCAGAGTATACGCTCCGACTGTAAAGCAATATGCAAAAGTTGTACCGGTACGCTAAATTTTCGAAGATAATAATTTCTAAATAATTTCAAACTTGCCAGAACAATAATAGATTTCGGAACTGATGCTCCTTGTTCGTGTAAACGTCCCTGCCTTCGGATACCTTCGAGAGATTCCGCCTCCGCACCTCGAGTTTTATTAGGAAATTGGATGAAATTCCCTTGGCAGAGGAAAGAAACCAGACACGTTGAACGAATCATAATGATAGAATGGTAATACCCTCCTCAGACGTCTGCACGGAAGTCCAAAATTCCTCCTCGCTTTCATATAGCAAAGGGAAAATTATTCGTGATTGCATTCGTATCTTAGGGCAGAAATACGTAGCAACCTCCTTCTGTGTCTTTGAAAAGATACAGCCCCTATCCTGCTCACAAACTAATGGATATGGCCACGATCATATGTCAAACATATTGTAGGAAAAACATTTTAAATGTCGTAGAAAATATTTAGCTTTGGGTCTACTGAAAAGGTAGCACATCAGTTCGACGTGTAATAATTAGGTAGTAAAGGGCATTTTGGGTATTTTTTAAATCTCACATCAATCAATTTGCTTTGTAATTATCATGTCATGAATGCCCTTAGCTCGAACGGTTTAAACACTTCAGTGACACAAGTTGGGGTCATGGAAACGAATCATTGCAGGTGGTGTGACGTTCTAGTTGAGATAGATAATCTTTCACTACAGACTTTCACACTACTTCAAAACTTTGAACGAACCTCCCTGCAACGTCTGTCTGCTTGAACTTTTTCCAGGACCCAGATGGTTGGATGTCATTTGCGTACTGTTGATATCTGCAGCACGTGGACTAAGTAGATGAACTGATCTCTAGAGTGTACTGTGGAGAGTTGGCCTCAGCATAAGACCTTTCATTTATCTCACCACAGGTAAACATTTCTGGGTCTGGCTGCCCGGTAGAAGCTTCAACTAATCATGCTGAAGACAGCCAAAATTCTCTCGGACAACAGTATCGAATTCTGGTGATCTTATTTGATGTCTACAAAAATTTCCAATCGATCTACGGAAAACTTTATCAGTCTTTACATTCAAACCCAATGTGTAGAATGTCTCCTTGAACTTTCGGCCGTGCATATAATTTTCTCATCAGTTCCCACGTAAGAAAATGCTTGAGTTCAGTTACTCTCGCTGGTGTGGTTTCTCAGATGATGTATGTTTTGCCGGTCATCATGACTTTCTAATCAAATGCACCAATGTTATAACTTGCTATGAAAACCACGTTCTCTACGCGAGTAAAGGAACTGTCATTCAACAGCAGCAACCATAAAAAGTTTGCAAAGGTACAGTTTTGACCTTACATGATACAGCCGGTTGGTAATATTAGTCAGACATTTTTCACAGTGAGAAGTGAGATTAGTAAACCAAACTAACCATCTTTCTAGCCTCAAAGTCGCCCAAATATGTTCTCTTAGTATGATTTCTATCTCTCTCAGGAATGTTCTTTTGAAAAAGGGAAGCATGCAACCATTCCACATTTCGTCGTTGCTGCTGTTGTCAGGAATCCTGCCTGCTCTGGTGCACAATATTATCATAATATTGATTAAGGCGTGCATCCAGAGGTTTCACCTTTCCAGCGACAACTTTTGTGAGTGCGGTACATTGAAAGACTCACAGAATTCCAAACAAAATGCGGCTTGGCCAGACGCAAAATATCTTGCCTGGGTCAGTGTTGGTACAGAAGTGTCCAAGATGCCGCCCTTGACATTTAATATACGTTCCTTCGAGGAAATGATATCTTTCCTACTGTACGGCACGTGAATGCCAACTTATGGACTGGATTTTTTATTTTGTGGTTTTCTTGAAGAACAGTCGTTTGGAAATATTTCTTCAAATAGCTTAGTGCTGCAGAACGCAAAAGTGTGCCACCAGGAACAGCCACTTCTGACACTGAAAGAGCACGCAGGCGCCAGCCGACTCTGAGACGCTGCTGGAGTGGGGGCAAACTGTCATTTTTGCAAGCAGTGAATGGACCTGGCGCCATGGAGGACAAGACTGAAGCGATCCTGTGACTACGCTCGAGGCCAGCTGTCCTGATTACTTCCCCAAATTGCGTTGCTGCCAGTCTTCTTGTCTCCTCAAGTTTGTGGGGTGTGTCTTTGTTTCTAAGTTGCCCCGTTGTTGCTTCTTACTCCAATTCTCTTTATCGCAGGAAATTGCCGTTCAGTTTTGCAATTGAAGGAGATAAGAGCTATTCCTTTGGTGTTTCCCAGGTTTCAAGCTGAGAATTCATGAATAGACTTGTCAGAAATGTGATAAATCTTTTATTAAATCAGACAAGAAATACTCTGTCAAAACCACCTCAATCTGACAACAGATGCATTTATTGAACGTGCATCACTTCGAGCAGAGTAAAGCAAAGGAAATCATTCTCTGAATGAAAACGAATAGCTAAGATTTTAACGAGTATCGAGTTTCTTCTCAAATGCCTGTCGAATGCTTCACCCCAATAGGAGTTATATATTTCTCGTTTTGACGTGCACGGATAAATCATAATCTCGTCAGCAATGGCTCAAAAGTCAACATTCGCCAAGGCAGTTTCAATGCTGACTTGGAATCCCCCAGGGGAGACTTAGACAATATTTCGATATCCCTAATGGGGATCGAGCCTGCAACCACTTCATCAGCGTCCTAGCGCTCTAACCACTGAACTGCTGACGGTTCTCGACAAAGTCTCTCTGCATCGCCAAGTGAAGACGTGTCTGGTTTGCTACACCATTATTTTTGGCCTTTCATGCCCGGATACACTGGATCCCAAAGCTCGTCTACTAGACATTTTCAGCAACGAAAAGTCTCTCCCTCGCCGCTCAGTCTGTCGTATGAGTCATACACTAGGAAATTCCTAAAACGGAACGGATATCGTTACGAATGCACCGAGGAGTCACAATAATCCAACAACAACTAAGACATCAACAGCTCTCAAAGACAGAAAAGGTGCTTTTTTAAAGCAAACAAAAAAACAAATGAGAACGTACCATTCTAGCAACTTGACTTCGTGTTGAAAACGACAACGCTCATGTCCTTGACTCGCTCCTTCAAGCGTATTTGAGCAATGCCGATTTGACTTTGCGTCCAAAACCGCCACGAGCAGATTCACTCATGAAGATACCAGCTTCATACGACAGACCGTTTTAAATAGTTCGCTACTTCAGTAAAGAAACAGCACGGAAAAACATCGTCTAGGGGTGGGGGTGGGGGTGGGGGTGGGGGTGGAGTGGGGGTATGGGTAAGGGTGGGGGTGGGAGTTGGGGTGGGGGTGGGGGTGGGGGAATCCATCAGGAATGGAGTTTGAAAGATCGTCGGGCACTGCATTCATCGAGTGGAAGCGATTCTGTTTGTTTCATTGAGAATGATCCAGAGACGGCGAGAACGGTGCCCAGGGAAATTGTTGACTAAATGTCAACTCTTCTCACAGTCGTGAAAGTGCGAAGAACTCCCAGAAGAAGAAGCGGTGTGGACGGCAGAAAAGCTGGCTGGAGACGTGGCCTTCATTCATTTCAGTACACTCAGGACGCCTTGAATCGAGAATGGAAAAAGAGAAGGAAGCGAATGCAAAAATGGTGGGGGAAAGCCGTGGAGCTATCTTCTCAAGGCGGAGAAGTAGTTTTAAAACTACAGCATTTCCCTTCTTTCTGCACGAAAGGACTGTTGATTCTAGACGCGGCAACTCCCCTCGTGTCGACGACCAAGCCTGGTAATTGAATGCTTACATTCGATCCTCACCCGGGAGGGGGGGGGGGGGGGGGTCGCGCCAGGAACAAATATTTTCACTTTCTGGTTTAAAAAAAGGAAACTAGCAATTCACAGCCCTTTGCTCCATTGCCTAAAAACGGTTGACATGACGAGAGATATTGATCAACCTTTTTCATGCATCCCATGAGTAGCTGTCTCGCTTACGTCAACACGTCAATCAAGGTGCCCGAGATGAACCGAAGAGTTCCAAGGAGTTCATTGCCCTGTAAGGGTGAGGAGGGTGAGCAGAGAGGCTAAAAAGAAGTCGGACATTTAAGGAAATTTACCTAGATGCATCAGGATCCAAACTATGTTTTGTAGGTGTACCGCATAGACAAGATGTGGGGTTTTATGGTGGAAAGGAGAGTGGAGTGAGTCGTGGATTTATCAAGGACGAAAACTTCTGTCTCGGTTAGTTTCAAAGTAATTCCTGCTTAGTGGCTCACGGGGAAGTGTCCACACGTTGCAATAAAAGATGTATAATACACAGGTTTTTGTGTCCTTGAAACTTCCCAAATACTGAATGAAGATTTGATCTTTTATAATATTGCATCCACGGAGTTCGAGGGCTGGGATTCTTACAAAACATCGGAATGTGAGTAAAAGATAGACCACTGGATTCCAGATGTTGCTTTGCAGGACACCTGTGTTCGTCTGGAGTCACAGGTCGCGTTCATCTTTGAAGTTGTTGTTTCTATTCTGACAACTGCTCTTTGAGAACCTAATTGCATTTTCCCCTTTGATTTACATGGAAACATGTTGGATCTTTCATTAAAACAAAAAGAAATGATCACAGGAATGTGTATGTATGAATGGTAGAACTATTAATATTTCTTTTTGAAAACATTTTCAATTCAAAAGGAAGTGCGTCGGAAGTGGATGTGATTTCTTCTATATACTTGAATGTGGGGTTGTCAACGGTTGTCAAGATACTTTTAATTTGGCTACTTAGCTAGGGGTTGTACAATTTATTGCGCGCATAATGAGAATGGTGGAACTAACTCACTCTCTCTCTCTCTCTCTCTCTCTCTCTCTCTCTCTCTCTCTCTCTCTCTCTCTCTCTCTTACATAGAGAAAGGTTTATGTTAGACATGGGTCTATCAACCGTGGTAGTCGACTAATTGTCCATACCGCAAAACCGTTTAGTGTAACCTAATATTTCTGTGACGGGCGGCCGGCCTGAACAATAAAGTGTCAAAGTGTCAAAGTGCCTCTCTCTCTCTCTCTCTCTCTCTCTCTCTCTCTCTCTCTCTCTCTCTCTCTCTCTCTCTCTCTCTCTCTCTCTCTCTCCCTCTCTCTCTCTCTCTCTCTCTCTCATTCATTCATTCATGGCATTTAGACTGTAACATTTGCCTTCATTTCATTGCAGTGTGCTCATTATTATTCTCTACACTGGAATTGCCATTCCCTGACGTCTTTACTTTGTACTTCAGGACGTGATACAGAATGAAGACATCAAGCTAGACTGGGACTTCAAAGTCTCCCTCCTCTCCGATTTAGTGAAGGTAAGCATCATTTCTCCTCCACCGGCTTCTTACCACCCCTACTCTTCGCCGTCGTCCTCCCCCACCCCCCTTTCTCCTCCTTCTTCCTCTTCTCCTCCGCGTCCTCCTTCCTCTCTTCCTCCGCCTCCTTCCTCCTCCTCCGCCTCCTTCCTCCTCCTCCGCCTCCTTCCTCCTCCTCCTCCTCCTCCTCCTCCTCCTCCTCCTCCTCCTCCTCCTCCTCCTCCTCCTCCTCCTCCTCCTCCTCCTCCTCCTTCTCCTGCTCCTCCTGCTCCTCCTCCTGCTGCTGCTGCTGCTGCTCCTCCTCCTCCTCCCTCCTCCTCCTCCTCCTCCTCCTCCTCCACCTCCGCCTCCTCCTCCTCCTCCTCCTCCTCCTCCTCCTCCTTCTCCTCCTCCTCTATCTCCCCTTCCTCCTCCTTCCCTTCCTCCTCCTCCTCCTCCTCCTCCTCCTCCTCTTCCTCCTCCTCCTCCTCTTCTTCTTCCTCCTCTTCCTACTCCTCCTCAACCTCTCACCCCCACCCCCGGGCTGCATTGCTCCTCCTGCTATTATCACTATTTTCTACACTTTGTCTGTGACTTTCCTCTCCTTTGTGATTTTTGTATTGAAAGTACTTTTTGTTGAAGTTCGTTGCATTCGCGATATAATGTATATGTATATGTAGTAAAATATGAGCGTGGGTGTTCCATCATGGTTCATTCTCATTGATCCGAGAAGCATTGCAGTCCCAGTGTAACAGCAGATGTCAAGCATTATGCAAAAATTGTGCTAACTTTTTATGAAATGACATACGACTTACATTACTGTTCAACCTTTCCCAGTAGGACCCCTGGGGGCGTCGTTTGAATGAAATGACTAAAGTAGCCCCCCTCAAGCATCAGCATGGGACTATGCACTTTCGATAGCATGCGGCACAGTCTTGCTTGCTCACCATAGTCAGTCAGCGCTTGTGTCCAGTGGAGCCATTGCATTAAACCTCTACTTCCTCAACGCGTGAGCGCTGTCCCAAGAGAAACGCCCCCGTATGAAAAGAAAGCATGTAATTTTTGTGGAATAGCTCGGCCCAGGGTTGTAATCACTGGCCTCTCCGTCCCAGAGGCCTCGATCGCTTCCTGCTTGCCTTTGCATTCTGAAGACTGCAGGATAAAATGGCCTGCAATTTTATCATTTGCAAGATTTTCTGTACGTCAAAGATGCAAGCGTGTTGATTTTGCCCTTTCGGTATAAGAAGACATTTTGCGCCCTCCACTGACGATGAAAATCCACGAGAGACATAGACAGACATTTTCTGCCATCCACCGAGAAATCCGCCGGAGCATGCTATCACATTTAATGTACGTTTTCTCTTAAATATGCCTGATGAGAGAATGATTCAGTGACAAAGTGACATGTATTGGCATTTTTAGCTGGTTCAATTTGCAGCATAGAGGAAAGCGGCGTTGGAAGAGGCACCAGGCACTCTCCTGTCTGGCACGACGATGACATACGTGTTGACGTCGAGATAGGTGTTGTTGGCACAAGAGCAGTGCACACTTTCATTCCCATGTTCTTTCACCTGTGCTCGCTCGTCAGTCCTCGCCTGATTTGCATTTCTTGACGACTAGGCTCTTTGTTCAGTGGGTGACATGCTCTGAGCTGACTAAATATGAACGGAGGATACTCGATGTGTTGTGTGATTTTCCGCGCTTCACGATAGTCGCAAGAGGTTCTGGTGTCATATGAAAGCAAGACATGACTG
>JAWQFJ010009316.1:5000-7500 GCA_034096865.1 Theodoxus fluviatilis | reverse complement strand
AAAGCTTGCGTAAACAGCATGTTCAAGGACCTGTCGAGAACAGACACCTAGAAATATGGCAGTGATGTCATAGTTTGTTAGTTTTTACAACTGACGATGCTCCATTTCTTTATCCCGTCGCCTTCTTAAGAGAGTAACAGTGTATTTTATTCAAGACAACGCCAGACAATGGAAACAACGTGCGAATGCACTTAGTCGCTGTGAAGCTGGGAGAGGTCTTCTCCCTTTCGACACCTCTCCGTTTTCAAACAGCTTTGTCCTTGATCCTATTTCAGGACTACTTTTTTCAGCATCACAACCTGGATTCTTTTTGCCGCCGCCCCCCCCCCCCCTCTCTCTCTCTCTCTCTCTCCTCTCTCACTCTCTCCTCTCTCTCTCTCTCTCTCTCTCTCTCTCTCTCTCTCTCTCTCTCTCTCTCTCTCTCTCTCTCGCCTTTACCCTGATAATCCATTTTCCCTCCTACGCATGTTGGAGCCACAGAAGTAGAAAGTAAAAAAGTCACATAGACGGATGCGAGGCAGATTTATACGACATGCGATCACCAGAGGATCACAGCGTCTCTGTGGGACAGGAGACCTGTGCCTCCACGTGACAGATGGATGGTGTTCACGACGTGAAATCGATGAAGAGAGTAAGCACGGAAATCCCGCCCTGACTGCCTCTGCCCAGAGGAAACCGGAAATACGCAGTTCTCTCCCCTGACTGGAGCCCTTCCGTCGAAAACAGCTCAGCTGCCAACCCATGTCTAGACACCAACTGAACGTGTTTAAGAAAGCCTTGGAAAGCAGTTCCACGTAAACACGACAGCTACTTATTTTTTGCAGCAATTGCAGTTGCTTACGTTAGCTGAAGCTGCGAGAATGGCTTTGCCCGGCGGATCTGTAAGAAGTAGGTTGCTTTGTCACTTGAGCTCTGTGATGTAACACTAAATGCATTACGACTTGACACGAGGCCGTGCCTCCGGATACTGTGACATTTGTTTTGATTTGAGATAATCGGTTTTCACCAAAACTCAGATAGTCAGGTTTCTGGACTTGACTATCCAATTCTTTTCTTCTTCTTTTCTTCCAACCACTTATCTGCAGAGTCCTTTTCCATTATCGAACCAGAAATTAAAAAACCACAACACAGAATCGCTGCAGCACGTTTGAAAGCAGTAGCAAGATAATTCACGGACGGTGCCTACATCTCCTCCAGGATGAGGTTCCAAGACGTATTTTTAGTTGCGCGAGAGGCAATCATCATCCATCAGCACAGCCGATGATGTGCCCTTAGTTCGTGGCATAGCCACCAGGCGGCGCTCTGGCTTGCTGCAAGGTGGAGAAAGAGCGGCAAGTATGGCGGAGCAGGGCGGCAGGGGCGTAGAGAAGCTGTGTCTCCGGTAATTGGGGGTCTAGACGACCTCAAGCTTGGAGAGGCTCTCTTATTTCCGAGGAGATTCCGCTAAATGAGCCTTTTCACCAGTCTCCCAAGAGCCTCAGAATGGTGGGACCTCGAGATTCCTGCACTTCTGCAAAGAGAGGTTCGAGAGTGCTGAGTGATCCTTCAGTTCCGTCCTCGCTGTCGCTCTTGGCTTCTTCCCTGACAGGTTGCTCGATGGAAGCCTATTGGAAATGCGATGAATGAGCGAGAGTGTCTTGTTCATACAACCTGTTATTCTCGTGTCTGAAGTCACCACTGGTAAACTGCAGGCATGGAAATATTCGTCTGCATTCCTGTTTGCCGACAAACGCGAAATAATTGACACCTTTGTATCCGATGTAAACCAAAGTTGTGGAACTTTTTTCATTTTCAGAAAACTCTATACACGGAAACAATGTTTTTGGCTCAATGGCGGTGTCTGATACAAAAGCGGAGTCAAGGATATCGTTTTATACGATTGCATGTACACAGACGTCGGTTATAACGCTGCGTTTTTGTGTGGACGCCAAAAAAAGTCAAATTACACCATACAGCTCAGGAAACAAGATAATGAGAAATGTATTTTATATGGCTCATGCATGCTCTCCCTCTCCATTAAATCCATCTCGTGCAATAAGCGTAAAGCAGGTTTGGGAAACACTTGAATGTTAAAACCGGCTCACCTATTTAGATGCATTCGTCAGTGCCATGTGTATTTCCTAACCGTATCAGAGTATACATACAATTTTTTAATAAAAGAAAAAGGAAAGATTTTATCATTTCAACGTTTTCAGGAAACGTACAACTTTACAAAGCTTCTGACAAACACACACACACACACACACACACACACACACACACACACACACACGCACACACACACACACACACATACACACACACACACACACATACATACACACACACACACCGACTGAAAAATTCACAGTTGCGAATGGCTTCACTGCGAAATTTCATGTTGTACATACAAATAGACCATTGGACATGCATGATGTCTTACGTTTTCTGGTTTTTATATCTATACAGATGTGAGCTAGAAGTCGTCTAAAATCGTCCTTTTTCCTTCCCGTTCGCTCCT